>MU737067.1:0-61924 GCA_026770625.1 Nicotiana glauca | reverse complement strand
AGTTTAACAAAAAATTATGCTCTCTTTCGCAACTGATTCTGAAAAATATTTAATTTGGTTAAAACATCAATTTTTAGAGGGTTCAATTTACTCTATTGAGTACCACTGAAAATTTCACCTCACAATTCTTCTACCTTAATGTTATAAAATTTAATTTATCCAATTAATAATTAGGTTAATTCTTGGTGTTTATTGTATAAGCAATTGTGACATTGACTATTGGAAAAAGTCTATGCTTACGTTATGTTTTTTCATTTCCTATAATTTGGAAGAACTCTTTATTTGTTCTTGTTGTTTTCCATGGAAGGTGAAAAATCTAAAGAAGGATAAATATGAAGATGAAGGTTAATGGGATCCACATGAAGTAAGGTTAATTTAAAAAAAAAGGAAAAGAAAATACTTATTTTTTAGAACTTCACGTGCTCAAATGTGAATGTAAAGCACGCACTTTGTCATATCAGCATGAGGGGTTTACGAGGTCACACTTCAGTAGGAGAAGAGGGATCTAATTGATAATGGGATCAGTTGAAGTGTTGATGTGATCGTTGTGGACAACTTAAAGGGGCCGTTTATGTATTTCGCCTATCAGTATTATTAAGGGGTTTAGGTACATGGGAAATATCATACTAAGCAAACTTAACTCATTTGTTTAGATTAAGATTGATAGCTAGGAATGGTGGAGTTGTATTCAAGTTACAAAAATAGATAGTATTAAACCACAACAGACACAAACTACAATCTAACTCATAAGAGGTAGGCTGATCTTAACAAAATCACTGATGCAGAAAGTTTATCGTAGTAGGAGTATTTACAGCTAACAGTTAGACATGGATGTAAAGCACTCATAGTGAGTACTCAAAGAATACTTAAATATTAATAATCATTTGTGTAAATAAAGGAAAGCATTTTGAATGCTAAGACGTCACAAGCCGTAAACAAGTGATGTAGGACTACACTATGTGCCTTCATGTATGTTCTAGCTAGAATCATCTAACAGCAAATCCAAGTATAGAATAACAGAACTCAAAAGAACATGGCATGATAAGAATGAAGATTATAACAAAACATTAGAGGAAAGTTCAAAGTCTAGGTAGATATGAGAAATCATTAAGGCAGGTTAAACAGCTTAATCATATAGGCTATTTAATACAAATATTGAAGTCATTAAGGTCACACAACCACTCAATCAATATTAAATAAATACAATAGCTCATTACAGATCATCAACAAGTCATGGTGAACCAAAACAAATAATTACAGACTGATAACAAACATTATAAATGAACCAGTTAACAGAAAAATAGTAGCACATTCATGATTTTAGAATGAGGCAATTAAAAGAGAAAAGATGGAGGTGTACTAACCTCATCTTGAGCAGCAAACCAAACAAAGACTCTTTCCAAGACGTATAGAATCAAGAACTCACCTCGACCAGTGTAAGACTCAGAATCAAAAGGAAATTAGGAGCTAGTTAGAACCCTAGCTTGATTTTACTAACCAAGACTAAAATTGATATTCGTTAAGTAATTTCGTGATGTCTTTGTTGTATATTTTTTGTGTGTTAGGTATGTTATGTGAGAACATTAAAAGCCCCTATTTATATGTCACGCCCCGAACCTGGGGGCGAGACCAGCACCTGTGTCTCACCTAACCTTGCGTACCAACTTGAGACTAAGGGACTCTGAGCATATAATGTCATACTTTGGCCATGAGGCCATATTGCAAGATAATTTGCGAAGAAAAATATAAAACTGAATGGAAACTAATACTGACTAAACATCAGTATAATGCTAGGCCGACTAGGTCGTCATAACTACTATAGTTGACAAACCAACAAAATATACATACAAGGCCTACAAGCCCAACATACTCCACTAACTAATAGGATATGTCTATAAGCCTCTACTGATGGATATACTGTGATAGGAAGAGGGCTCCGAACTACCCGTAACATATATACATAAGATATATACAAAACTCTAGACCCAAAAACTCAAAATGGTGTGGATCTTACCGATCAGGCTGAACTCGGGCAACACCTACTGAGGAGGTATACCCGTCTGTCTGTTTGTCTTCACTTGCACGCATGAAATGCAACAACCCCAGAAATGGGATGTCAGTACAAAATAATGTACCGAGTATGTAAGGAAATAAGATATCTAAAAGTTGAAACTGAACTGATAATATGATAACTGAAAGTAACTGGGAGTCAAAGATGATCTGGAGACATAATTACCTACTGATAGTGAATCATCTCTCTCAATATAGTAAGTAAAATAGTTGTTCGTCCTTATAGGTCTCAGAACGTGTAACTAATCCGCCATAGTAGGCTCACTCATAGGTGCTCGGCTATACTAGGCTCTGTATCTTAGCCATTCTTGGCTCGCTCATAGGCGCTCAACCACAGTAGGCTCGGTATATAACTTACATCTTATTAGAGGTTTCCCAATAGAGGCTTGCCCATCGATTATAACTAAATACTATATATATACCCTCTACTCTCTAGACTAGAAGGAGACAATAATAAATTGAATATAAAATCCCGATAAGGAAGAAAATTTTAACTTATGAGACTAAGATAATGTATAAATTCGGGAGTATGAACTTCTTTTTATGCCTCGTCATCAAAGATATGTAGATACAAGATCATGCCAAAATGAAGGAAGGGCTTAGCCTTACCATACCTTATTACAATCTTTCAAATCACCAAGTTGAACTCGCATCTTCGCACCTTAATCTACAACAACGATAATAATACTATCATTATGTTATGAAAGGTACAACTATCGCATAACGAACGACAAGCTTATTTTGTATATAGACGGGCAACATCTCCCCTATAATCCTTACTTCTTCTAAATTCAAGATAACACCAATGACACAAGAACACAACAATATCAATATATATACATTATTTTTCAACCTTATATACACCACAAAATACTACAAAATAGCCCAACACACTCCAATATCTTCATACACAAAACGACCGCCGTAGTAGTGACAAACAACCCGAAAATGTTACGATGAACGAACAGACCTCCACCCTAAATTTATATGGTGTTTCTCCACACCCTTACTCATCCAAAATTCCAAAAAAAGGTAGTAAAACATGCAGCCCAACAGCAACACAAAACATTCCATAAAACAGTCTGTTACAAGTAAATACCTCAAACTCACGGCTTCCGATTACCGTCCTACGGGTTCTTACAACTATAGAACGAATTACCATGAATTTACAGCAGAAAAAATGGATGAAATAGAGCAGTAAACTTACCTTATTTGTTGGATAACTCAGATCCTATCTTGGTTCTTCAAACTCTAGGTTTTACCTCCAATTAAAACTTGAAAGGGAGATAAAATCAATTAGGGTTTGTGGGTAATTTTTGGGAGGAAGTTTGCAGGGGTTTAGGTCTGGTTATTTGTGATATATAGTGAGTTTTATATTGCAGGATATAATCCCTTAAATGGGCTCTTTGGCTGACCCGAAATAGCCTCTTTTAGGCTCTCATTTAACCAAGTAGGTGACACACCTACTTATCACCTAGTAGCCTACGCAGTCTCGCAAAAATACGTATATATATATATACATTCTAATGTAGTATTGACAAACGGTTTACTGAGTTAGAAAATAGACTCATAGAGCTTCAATTTGATGGGTGGAACACCCAATAACTCTATGTATATTGGGAGAAAACCGCAGTTACATTTGACCCATATTTTCAGTAAAACTTATGAATGCAACTTATGATGACTTTTGTTCCATAACTCGCTTGACTTCAAAACATAACACACGACTATCATACGACTAACATAACTCATAAAATAACCTCCTTATCATGTTAAGAACCCTTGTCTCACCCCAAATACATATTATAATATTTCAAACTTGTTGACTTTCGATGAAACATTAGTTTCTTCAATTCCTTAGCTTCTAAACCTTCCAAACCTCTTTGTACTTATTGTTCATGATCTTCAATATATGTAACATCTGAGGTACCATGGTAAATTACTTTATATACTTCCAAATATGATCTCATTTTTGGTCTTACATTAGTTTACTTACGACGCATTTTTACGTACGAAAATATGGGGTGTAACCTTATAGTGACTGTGAAGCATTAGGGTTCTAGATTCAAATCGATAGTGGAGAGTGACAGAGGAATGGTTATGCAAGCATAATTGAGTGAAAATCTTAGAAAAACATAGGGCAATCAATAGCAATTTTACCTGAGCAAGAGGAAATGAGAGACCGACCATTGAAGCATAAGAGATCATTGGTCAGAACTCTAATACCTATATGTCATTGAATTTGACCTCTGGATATTGAATTTCAATGATGAAGCTAGCTAATGTCCTTATGCTTGCTTTGATTTGAAAGATGAAGGAAGAAATCATGCGAGTCAAAGACTGTGATGGCCGTGCACTAGCTGAAGACTGAGCAAAAGATTGTGATAGCCCTAATGACCCTCCCCTAAAAGTTGATCTTCCCCCACAAAATGACTCCCCGAAGTTGCCCGTGGACTGGACCTTCCTACTACCCTCTCGCTCCATCCTGTTCTTCAACTTATGGTTCTCTGTAGCTTGAGAAAATGCTACCATCTTCCCATAGTTCATATCAGAATTTAGGGCAACTGTAGAAGCATCATTAATAACCAAAGAACTAAGGCCCTAAACAAACCTGCGCACCCTGGCCTCCATAGTAGGCAACATATGAATAACATACTTGGACAGGTGTGCGAACTCCATGTGGTACTCCCACACACTCCTGCCACCTTGATTTAGATTTTCAAACTCAGCTGCACGAGCTGCCTTTGTCTCGGCAGGCAAGAAATGATCCATGAAAGCATCAGCAAACTCATTCCACCTCGCTGGAGGGCTCCCCTCCTCACGGGAGTCATCCCAAAGCTCAAACCAAGAATAGGCCATTCATTTAAGGCGGTAACCAGCCAGTTCCACTCCCTCCATCTCAGTTGCACGCATAACTTTGAGAGTCTTGTACATCTAATCAATAAAATCATGGGGGTCATCCTCGGGATTAGCGCCCGTGAACACTAGAGGATCTAGCTGAAGGAACCTGTTTACCCTAGAACTAGCAGAATCCCCCAGCTGAATGGAAGAACTATGTGCAACATTTGATCTCTGGGCCTGGGAAGCCACTAACAGAGCTAACATCTGTATGGCTCCCCTAAGATCCCCATCAGAAACACTGGGACCAAAAGCTGGGGCTAGAGATGGGACTGAAATATCTATTAGAGGGATCGTTGTACCCTCAACAGATGTAGGAACTGATATAGTCTGGTCAGGTGTAGTGGAATCAGGTAGCGTGGTAGTCGGGGGAGTATCCTCACCCCTCGGGTATTCACCTGCATCATCAGGTAGAGAATCAGCTACCACTCCTAGGGCGACATTGGCTTCTTGGCCAGTTCTTGCTTCCTTCCTAGGTGCCATGTACTGAAAATTAGAGCAATGCACGAGTCAGAGGAGGAACAGTCTCACAATTAGTTTTATCGCACGATCCAGAATATCAAAGAAGGCTATTATTCCTAAATGTCCAAGTAGCCTCCAACTTATAGATGTGGTCAACAACAAACCGATAAGAAGGACTCTACTAGACATGGCTTCAAGACATCCTAGGACACTTTAAAACCTTAGGCTCTGATAGAAAGTTTGTCACACCCTAAACTCAGGGAGCGCGATCGGCACTCAACCGAGTGAACCCTGTTGAGCAAGCCTATTAGATTCTTTCTACCCAACTCACTCATGCTTTAAGATAAGACATATTTTCATTAACTAGATAATAGGGAGATCATGAACACAATTCCAAGTCATTTTCATTAGCTGTTTCATTAGTTAATGTCTCCAAAATATAAATCTTTTCATAACATGAAGTGGAATAATGATCAAAACACAACATGATTCGTTTGACCTTCCCAGCACCCATACATATAATCTACACTGTCTATGGAGCCTCTAATAGATACAAAAGAGTAATACAAAAGTGTTAGCAACAAGGCCTCGCATATACTTCAAGTACAATACACAAGGAAAAAAAGATGCATGACCCTGAAATGAAATGGGGCTCACCAAGACTGTTGGGAGAAGGATGTACCGCCAACGCTGATCAATACTGCCTATTATCGAACCACATGCATCCATTTAAAGATGCAGCGTCCCCGTCAAAAGGGACATTAGTATCGTCTAATAGTACTAGTATGTATAACTAAACACCATCTCATTAGAATGAACAACAATAAAAGAAGGAATAATCATGAAATCAATAGAATCCTTAAACAACACCATAACACCAAATTAAGAATCACATAAGCTTTCACGTAATTTCCATGATTTTTTGTTGGGAGATCTTTAGCACAATACCATCACTAACAATACCACCGTACCTTATACAGAGTCCAATGACAACCCGATCGGCTAGGTCATCTAGTTTGAGACATCCACCATAATAACAGTTCCAATTTAAATTTCCAGTTTCAATTTCCAGCATAGTCACCACTATGTGTGCGGCATTGCATCCGATCACAACCCGATCGGCTAGGCCGTCTTACCCAAGTCATTACCATTTTCTATCAATCATCTCATTTCATACTTGGCACTTAGCCGCATTTCATAATTCAAGTTCTTTTCTACATCCCAACATTATTATCATTAACAACAATAACAAGACTTTGTTTCCACATGTGAGCAATTTAGAATCTAAGGCACATAGAGACTTCTCACACAATTGGGTATTACAATCTTCATTCAATACTTGACTTGGAGTCTTAACATTTTTGTGACGCACAATCCATACTTTGAATATATGCTCAAGTGATAACATAACATGATGAAAGCCTTGGAATACATATTGCACATATATTTTTCAACGCAGGCACATTTGGAATAGGAATTTTATAACGATCAATTTGGGACTTACACTGATTGCATGAGGACCATGGGATTCAATTCTAAGAAGAGGGATTTTTAGCTATACATACCTCAATTGTGCTTACTTAAACTATACAATATTCCTAGCAATATAACAAGTTGAACCAAAAATTAGGAAAATGATCATGGTTCTAGCTCACTTGAGCATTTTATCAAACACTAAGTGTCTGTTGAAGTTTCAAGGTCCTTTTTTATGGAAGGTTTCATCAGTGCACAACCCATTCATCACCATATTTAGCTCACAATCTCCCTACACTCATTTATCATACATGTATTCAAGATAAATAACTTTCATACCCATGAACCATCTTACTAATTACCCACTTCTAGTTAATTTTCGAAATTAAGGGCTAAGGTATAGATTCTTACCTTTAGGAGGGAGACCTAGAGTGCTTTCCTTGATAAACTTCAAAGTTTTAAGCAAGAATTGAAGATTAATTTGATGAAGATCACTTTCTCACTCTAGGGCTCTTTCTCTCACTCTAAAGTATCAGGTTTTGCTAAAAAATGACCCCTTTTACATCTATTTTAATGAAGTAGGGTCAAGTTTTAAAACCCAAAAATGAAGCTCTGGAACAGGTTCTACGGTCGTATATAATGCTTCTGTGGTCCGCAAAATGGGCCGCATAATGGCCCTGGCATTTTCTGCTTCAGTCTGCGACCAATATACGGTCCGCAAACCTGTTTTGCGATCGCATAATGCGCCACAGAATCTCCATCTGACAAATCTCAAGAAATGATATGCAATCAGAGTGCAGCCCACAAAATGATTTTACGGTCGGATAGTGGGCCGCAAAAATAACACCAAAAATGACCCAAATTACTGCCTCATGCTGGGCCGCATAAATTTGGAAAAGAAACAGTACTGGAAATTAAATAAAAAGAGATTTTAAGTGATTAAAGTAAAATATGGGGTTTAAAAGAACTAAAAAAACTGACAGTTTTAAAATTTCTGAAAAAAGAAGTAAACACATAAAGAGGGAGGGGGTCCTAGATTTATAAATAATACGGATCACCCCACGCAATATCCGTAACCATTTATACACGTAATCGCGTGATCATCACATCCATGTCTACCCTTTCTCACCCCATTAAGATACTAAATCGTGAAATAGTCTCGTTACTTATTGCATGCTACTACCCGCCCCAATCCTATTGGTCCCGGAGGCATTTGGGACTACTAATCCTAAAAGGGGGAAGGAGTTGGGGGATCTTTTTTAGAGTTTAAAAGGATAAAAGTCTAAGGCGACAAACAAAACACATAATGCAGTTAGGGGAAACACATAGCATATCAAAGGCTCAAACATGCCTCCTCACTTAAAGAAGCAAATTATCTAGCATGACTTCAAATACTGGTTATAGTCTGAATTAAATTTAAAGCATTAGGACAGGCTACTTTATCACATATTTCTCATATGAGAAGTCCGAATTAGTCCTTGTCTGGTTGTAGTTTATCAGGGACTGACGCAATTGATTAATTACCTACTGGTTTGCCTAGATGAGGTCTATAAGCATGATATCTAACAATGTAGAAGGCGTACTGATTTTAAAGAAAGGTTACTGGTTTTACAAACAAAAGTTCTGCAGATTTTGCTACTGATTTTAAACTCATAGGTGAAATAGACGAAGCTGATCAACTGATTACATCCTATAGGCATGATTTCTAAGCGTTGTTGGTTTTAAGACGACTGCATGAGTGCATGAGTCCTATAGGCATGGTATCTAGAATGAAGTTGATTGTTATTAAACCTTTGATTATTTGCCCAATGACAGACGTTTATGCAGAGGTGCAGAAAAAAAAACTATAAGCATGATTTTCTATATGTAGAAACTTATAGGCATGGTTTCTAGTAATGAAACAATCTTATAGGCAAGATTTCTAATGCAGTAATGAAACAATCTTATAGGTAGGATTTCTACGTGTAATGCATAACTTATAGGTAGGATTTCTAAATGCGGATGCATAAACTTATACATGATTTCTATATGCAGAAATTTATAGGCAAGAGTTCTATATGTTATGCACGAATTCAGAATTTGTAAATAGTAATCCCTATGAGCATGTAGTCTACTCATATGCATTCATAAATGACCCTCCCTTTTTCACTAGAACCCCATAGTTATTACAAATTATTACAGACCCGAATGAATTAAGAAATATAAAAAATTACATAAAAAATTCAAGCTACAACCAAACAGCCTAATTCAGACTCAAGGTCTAACAATATGAGATAAACCAACTTCCTAAGATCAGATTTCCAAAGCCTTTCTCATCTTTTGGATGTGTCAAAGTTTCAAGGGGCTTCATGAAACCTAGGCAGTGCGTACACCCAAATACATTTGCAGGATCAGATTATAGTGCAGTGTGGAAGGGCCAGCCCTCAAATGTCCTAGTTCAGAGGGAACTCAAGGTCCCAAAGCAAGGCTCATAGGAGGGGGCGAACTTAGAGCCTAAGAGTAAGTGTAAGTGCATAGGGGAAATTAGGGAGTCCAGGGCAAGCTTGTGGTCATGACTAGCAATCAGGAATGCTGGCACACCCCTGACCAGCCTGTTAGCCAAATCTTAGGAGTTAGGATCCATTGAAGATCAAGTTCAGTCCTGAGCAGCAATTTGGATACTGCCAGGCCAAAACCTTAACTCAGACACATAGAGGGGAATATGGGGTAGGGATTCACAATAGAAACAAATGTAAGGAAAGAACATACATAGTTTAATCACTGAATATGAACAGCAGAGTAAACAAGAATGCTGAAACTATAAAGTAAACACATAGAGGTGAGGTAGAAAAATTAAATCAGACGTACCAGTTTCAGGGAAAACAGGTAAAAAGAAACAGTAGTCTTGAAAAGCCAATTTGTAAGCAAGCAGTTCCAAAAGATTTCAGAAAAGCAGGGTGTTGAGAGAGTATTGAACTCAAAGCAGTATTGTAAGTGTGTGAGATGAGAGTAAAATTTCGAGGTACTGAACTCGAAATGTCCTTAAAAGTGCAGGAGGGTAGCCCCTTTTATAATGCAGAGAAGCAAGTAAGAAAGGTAAGAAAATAGTTTGCAATCAATCACATAGAATTTCCCTTCAGCTAAGGGATTTGATTTCCAACGGGTAGAATACAATTAAAGGAAAGGGATTTGAAAAAATATTTTCCTAGCAGTATAATAAAGTGTAAGTACATAGAAGCTATTTAAGGCAACAAATCAATAGTACACGATTTGAAAAAAAGGAAAGGGAATGAAATAGATCAAAGTTTCAAACTTTCACCCGAATGAATCAAGTCAGGAAAGGGGTAAAGAAAGGTTTAATTAGGGAAAATCAGTAACAATCAGGTAAAAACAATTAAAGGAATTCGGAATCAATTAGTAGTTGGCAAAACCTTTTGAAAGTAGAGTCCTTGTATATAAAGCACACAAATGTGAATCAAGAAGGGATTGTCAAGTTATTTAGAAGAGAGTCTAATCAAAGAAAAGTTCAGAATCATAAGCAAAAAGGGTACAAGTCCAATTTGTAGACTCACAATGAGTTTGAGAGTCCAGGGTCCCAAAGTGGAACCCTAATTCAAACGCAAAAATCAAAATTGCCAAGAAACCCCCAAATCCTAGGGTTTGGAATTGAATCAAACATAGAGGTGAGAGGCAAGCCATTTGTTTCAGAGTCTCAACAAAATAGATATGATAGCATGTTTGAATGACCGAGGAAGAAAAATCACGAAGAACATATTTGAGAAAACTCGGAACCTAAACAAGTTCAGAAGAAGGAGATAATACAAACTTGAACACAAGTAGATGAAACATGTAAGAACATGAACAAAGTCCAGTAAACAAAAATCAGATAACTTAACGGTAAACACATATTATAAAAGAGTAAAGAAAATATAGCAAAGATTAACAGAAGTAACATGTATAGTAAAAAAGAAAAGGTAGAAGACAATACATGCATAACAAAAAGAAATCACACGAGCAAAGTATGGACAAACACACATAAAGCAAAGAAGAAGAAAAATCAGAAAGATTTTTTCCAAAAAAATCCTTTCAGAAACCCTAAAATCGGAGAGAAACGATTTTGAAAAGAAACTTTTGGGGAAAACACTTTAGATGGCAAGAAAAGCATAGATACAGTATAGATCTAAGCAAATAACGATTAAAGAACCTCGAATAGCTTAGGGTTTCAGAGAAACCCTAGAAATGAGAAAGGCTTGGAAATAGGTCTGATTTTGAAACGGAGAGGCTCATAGTGCTTGAATATGCCGGGGTAATGGCTGGAGAAACCATAGATCTATAGATCTGAGAAGGATCTGAAGGAGAACCATCGAGGTCAGGTCTCGAAGCTTCGAACAGCCATGGTTTATTGATGGAGGGGAGTGAGTACCAACTATGCATGGCCTGAGAAGCCATGGATTCCGGTGGAATGGTGAAGAAGGCTAGGGTTTCGGAGAGTTTGAGAGACGAAGGGATTCAAAGGAGGCTGATTGGGTGAAAGTGATTAGGGTTAGGGGTGTTTGGGAAATTAAAAAGGAAATGGGAAATTATGGTCGTTGATCAAAATGATCAACGGCCTGGATCAAAAGGGGAGCCGGGCGGGGTAAAATTAATGGGTTAGGGGTCGGGTAATTTAGGAATTAGGCTGGTTCGGTTTGAGATCTGAAATTGGGGTTTAATGAGGGGTCAATTTGGCCTAAAATTTAAATTAAATAGGGCTAATTTTTAAATAACCACTTTTTCCCTTTTTATTTTGTAAAAATAGTAAATATGATTTTAAAAGCAAATTAAAATACTGAAATAATAAATAGTGTATAAATATTAATTTAAAACCAATTTTACAATTATAAAATGCTATTAATCTTAAAGTAGGCTACAATTACAATTATATGCAATTTAGTCTTTTAAATACCAAATAAATTTGTAAAAATATACAAAAATTACCTTAGCTATATTTTAGTATAAATATGAGAATAAAATAGGTCATTCACCAAAATGATAATCTTTGGGAATAATTATTAGATTTTATACTGCTAAAATAGACAATAAATTAATTTTGAAAATCTCTAAAAATTATGTAAAATACCAAAATACTTGGGCATGCTTATATATGCATGTACATGCTATTTTGAAAGTATTTTGTATACGAAAATACATAGGAAAAAATTAGGTATAAACAACTGCCCCTCTTTACTTGGGAAGGATGAAAGAGTTATCGGGTAAAGATATGATGGCCAATTTTGATCGAACGAAACGATTTGAAATTTTTTGACCGAGCTCTGGTTCCTGAGCCGCCTACATATCCTTGGTTTTACAGGAATCATGCCGTATGTAGTTCAGGATCCGTCGGCGGAACATGCCGATGGAGATTTTTTCAAGAGCGGACGAGATATTTAGATTGGGAAGGACGGTCGAAGTCTAATAGGCTACGGGAACTGGAGCGGGATTGCTCTTGTTGAGACGACCATTGCTAGTCGGTTTTCCTGCAAATGAGCAATACGAACATATATTGTGCATAAATTGAAACGTGATGCAAGTTCCCGTTGGATCATGAATCCTTCTTTGGACCGTTACGATGACGTCCTAAGACCATGACGTCCTGAGCCATGAAGTGTATGATAAAGGATTCGCAGGCTATGAAAGGATGTTCTTGGGCTATGAGAATGATGCCTCCAAACCATGATGCATTTGAATAATGCTATGCAAAAGATAAAATGGGGGTCCTCACGCCATGACATGGCGTTCTCGGGATATGAAATGATGCCTCCGAATAATGACGCCTTTGGAAAATTTGGCGATCTTTCAGCCAATGAAATGCAGAAGGTGGTGATATTTCAGCCAATGCAAGATTTAAATAGAGATAGAGGTATTTCAGCCGATGCAGAATTTATATAAAAAGGTGGTGATATTTCAGCCGATGCAGAATCTAAAGGTGGCGATATTTCAGCTGATGCAGAATTTAAATAAAGGTGGCGATATTTCAGCCGTGCAGAATGTAAGCAAAATGGCGATCTTTCAGCCGATACAAGATTTAAATGAAGTGGCGATATTTCATCCAATGCAAGACATAAATAAAATGGCGATATTTCAGCCGATGTAGGATTTAAATGAAGTGACGATCTTTCAGTCGATGCAAGATTTTAATGAAGTGGCGATATTTCAGCCAATACAAGACATAAATAAAAATGGCGATATTTCAGCCGATACAGGATTTAAATAAAGGTAGCGATATTTGAGCCATGCAGATGGAGGTAGAGCTTAACCTCGGAAGGCAGAACGGTAGCCTTATGCAATACAGAAAATGCAGATGGAGGTAGAGCTTAACCTCGAAAGGCAAAATAGTAGCCTTATGCAATGCAGAAAATGCAGATGGAGACAGAGCTTAGTCTTGGAAGGCAGAATAGTAGCCTTATGGAATGCAAAAAATGCAGATAGAGGTAGAGCTTAACCTCGGAAGACAGAATAGTAGCCTTATCCAATGCAGAAAATGCAGATGGAGGTAGAGCTTAACCTCGAAAGGCAGAATAGTAGCCTTATGCAATGCATAAAATGCAGATGGAGACAGAGCTTAGTCTCGGAAGGCAGAATAGTAGCCTTATGCAATGCAGAAAATAAAGATGGAGGTAGAGCTTAACCTCGGAAGGCAGAATAGTAGTCTTATGCAATATAGAAAAATGCAGATGGAGGTAGAACTTAACCTCGGAAGGCAGAATAGTAGCCTTATGCAATGCAAAAAATGCAGATGGAGGTAGAGCTTAACCTCGGAAGGCAGAATAGTAGCCTTATGCAATGCAGAAAATGCGAACAATAGTAAAATTTCTTAGTTGATAGCTTGATAGTTGATAGCTGATTGCAATATTGTGGCTGCCAGAGATGTTGTATGCGGATAGAAAAGGTGAATAGGTGATTGTTATGAGGGTCGTATTCCCGAAAAGTATGAGTGTATAAATTTATTCGGTGATTTGCAACTTGGGTGCCTGTATCCAAAGAAAAATTGTGAGTTTGTAGAGGGGAAAGGTTAGTTCGTATTCCCCGTGGACTTCGCTTGTCCTGCTTGGCTCTGTTTTTAGTGATGTTGTGTACCATTGGGGTAACTTCGCTAAACAAAGCAGTTTGATAATAGATATGCATGATTTAGTAAAGTATAAAATAATTTTCTTTAGATGAATTGACGACTGCGACGCAGTTCAAGACATTGCAACCTCTTTTACTCTAGAATTTTGAGGGTCCTCCTCAAAATTCTGTCCCAGTATACTGGGTTGCTACTTCTGATGGCTGCTTGTGAGGCTGAAGTTACTTCGGAATTTTGAGGGTCCTCCTTAAAATTCTGCCCCAGTTTCCAATTGCGGGGGAACTGAAAATTTTATTGAATTGTGACCGAACCCATAATGCTGCCTATGTATCCCTCTTAAATGGGAATCAAGTCAGACATAGTTCAAATCACTTCATATAAGGAAATCATAAATGTTACACATAGTATCGATTTACTCCATCTGAATTGATCGGCTTCGTCCAAACTTCTCTGTCCATTTCTGCAAGTATGAGGGCTCCTCCTGTTAGAACCCGGTGAACCATGTACGGACCCTGCCAATTGGGAGAGAATTTCCCTTTGCCTTCATCTTGATATGGAAAGATTTTCTTCAATACCAGTTGTCCTGGTGGGAATTGTCTTGGCTTGACTCTTTTGTTGAAGGCTCTAGACATTCTGTTATGATAAAGTTGACCATGAAAGACTGCATTCATTCTTTTTCCATCTATGAGGGCTAACTACTCGTAGCGACTCTTTACTCATGCTGCGTCATCGAGTTCTGCTTCCTGTATGATTCTCAACGAGGGAATTTCTACCTCGGCGGGAATGAGTGCCTCAGTACCATAAACCAGCATATAGGGAGTTGCCCCGGTTGATGTGCGAACTGTGGTGCGGTACCCCAATAAAGCAAATGATAGCTTCTCGTGCCACTGTTTATGCTTTTCTATTATTTTTCTTAGTATCTTCTTGATATTCTTATTGGCGGCTTCTACGGTTCCATTCATCTGAGGTCTGTAAGCTGTAGAATTCTTGTGTTTGATCCTGAAGGTTTCAAACATGGCCTTCATCAAGTCACTGTTGAGATTGGAACCATTATCAGTGATGATTGGTTCCAGAATTCCGAACCGACAAACAATGCAGTCACGGACAAAGTCTGCCACGACTTTCTTAGTCACTGCCTTGTGAGAGGCTGCTTCAACCCATTTGGTGAAATAATCAATTGCCAGTAGAATGAACCTGTGCCCGTTTGATACGGCAAGCTTGATTGGTCCGATGACATCCATTCCCCAAACTGTGAGCTTGTTGCAGTAAGCTTGTTTGGAGGCACCTTTATCATATCTACATGTATCTGACAGTGATGGCACTTTTGGACATACTAGACGCAGTCCCTTTCCATAGTCATCCAAAAATAACCTGCCCGGAGTATCTTCTTGGCTAAGACAAAATCGTTCATATGTGGACCGCAGGTCCCAGCATGGATTTCTTCTAACAGTTTAGATGCTTCCTTTGCGTCGACACACCTTAATAATCCCAAATCAAGAGTCCTCCTATACAGGATTCCTCCGCTGTGAAAGAAACTGTTAGATAATCTCCGGAGTGTGCGCTTCTGAGTGGGATTTGCAAGCTATGGATATTCTCCTTTGGTTAAATATTTCTTGATGTCGTGGAACCAAGGCTTTCCGTCTGCTTCCTCCTCGACATGGGCACATTAAGCTGGATGCTCATGAATTTTTACTGGAATAGGGTCTATGAAGTTCTTATCTGGATGCTGAATTATAGATGATAGAGTGGCCAAGGCATCGGCAAACTCATTCTGGATTCTGGGGACATGCCGGAACTCTGTCTTTGTGAACCTCTTTCTCAACTCATGTACATGATGCAAATACGGGAGTATCTTGGAGTTCTTGGTCGGCCATTCTTCTCGAACCTGATGTATAAGCAAATCCGAATCTCCAATTACCAACAATTCTTGGACGTTCATATCAATGGCCATTTTGAGCCCTAAGATGCAAGCTTCGTACTCAGCCATATTGTTGGTGCATGGGAACCTGAGCTTGGCGGATATCGGATAATGTTGGTCGATTTCTGATACTAGGACTGCCCCTATGCCAACTCCTTTGAAATTTGCTGCTCCGTCGAAAAACATCCTCCAACTGTCATAGGATTTTGCAATGTCTTCTCCTATGAAGGATACCTCTTCATCAGGAAAATACATCTTCAGAGGCTCGTATTCCCCATCCACAGGGTTTTCAGCGAGGTGATCCGCTAGTGCCTGTCCTTTGATTGCTTTCTGAGTCACGTAGACAATGTCCAATTCACTCAGCAGGATCTGCCACTTGGCTAGCTAGCCAGTGGGCATGGGCTTCTGAAAGATGTACTTTAATGGATCCATTCTTGATATGAGATACGTAGTGTAAGCACAGAAATAGTGCCTCAACTTCTGAGCTACCCAAGTCAGAGTGCAACAGGTGTATTTTAATAAAGAATACCGGGCCTCGTACGGGGTGCACTTCTTGCTGAGATATTAAATGACTTGCTCTTTTCTCCCCGTTTCATCATGCTACCCCAAAACACAACCAAACGCTCCATCCAATACTGCAAGGTAGAGTTGTAGAGGTCTACCTGGTTCGGGCAGAACCAAAATCGGCAGCGTTGACAGATACTCCTTGATTCTATCAAAGGATTTCTGGCAGTCGTCAGTTCATTTGGTAGCGGCGTCCTTCTTTAGCATTTTAAAGATTGGCTCATAGATAACAGTAGATTGTTCTATGAACCGGCTAATATAGTTAAGTCTTCCCAAGAAACTCATTACTTCCATCTTGTTCTTCGGTGGTGGCAATTCTTGGATGGCTTTGACCTTTGATAGATCCAGTTCTATTCCTCGGCGACTCATAATAAACCCGAGTAGATTTTCGGCAGGAACCCCGAATGCACATTTTGTGGGATTCAATTTCAGGTTGTATCTTCTTAGTCTATCAAAGAATTTCCTTAAATCTTCCATGTGATCAACGACTCTCTTGGACTTGATGATGATGTCGTCTACATACATTTCGATCTCCTTGTGTATCATGTCATGAAAAATGGTGGTCATGTCCCTCATGTAGGTGGCCCCTTCATTCTTTAACCCAAACGACATCGTTTTGTAACAATACATCCCTCACGGCGTAATGAAATCCGTTTTCTCAGCATCCTCTTTATCCATCCATATCTAATGGTACCCGGCAAAATAATCAACGAATGACTGCAACTCATGCTTGGCATAGTTGTCAATCAAAATGTGTATATTCGGTAAGGGGAAGTTATCTTTTGGACTAGCCCAGTTGAGATCCCGGTAGTCGACGCAGATTCTGACCTTCCCATCCTTCTTCGGTACTGGCAAAATATTGTCTAGTCATGTTGGATACTCTACTACCCTGAGGACCTTAGCTTTGACCTGCTTAGTGACTTCTTCCTTGATTTTCAAACTCATGTCTGGCTTGAACCTTCTGAGCTTCTATTTCACTGGCGGACAGGCCAGACCAGTCGGTGATTTATGAGCCACAATGGACGTGCTTAGACCAGTCATGTCGTCATATGACCATGCAAATATGTCCTCATATTCCTTTAGAAATTCCGTATAGTCTTCCTTTTTAGACGGTGACAAATGAACGCTGACTCGTGTCTCTTTGATGTTTTCTGTATCTCCCAGCTTGATTATCTAAGTCTCTTCTAGGTTGGACTTAGGTCTACTCTCAAAATCCTCAACCTCTTTAACAACCTCTTCTGGTATATCATCTTCTTCTGAGTCTATATCCATTTGTTGCGTTGTCTCGTTGCATGTCACAATAGTCGGTTCATCAAGATAAGTAATAGTAATGTTTTTTAAATAAAGTAACGAGAGGAAATAATAAGAGAAAGATTTGTAAGAAAATTGAAATACTTTAATAAATTCCATAAGTGTTTTGAACATTGGAGCTCTTTCTTGCAAAAAATTAAAATGCGTAAGGAAAATAAACTAGTAAAGCAAAATAATGCATGGTGCTTTGTTCAGCCTTGCTACCCCGAGGCACACCGGGCTCTGGTGGTTCTGACAGTCCAGTTATTGAGGTGTGCTCCTCTGCTTACAGCCTGTATAGAAGGGCCTTCCTCCCCCTCCTCCTCAAAAATGACATAACAGTCCATATCATCCTCTTCTAAGAACAAATTCCTCATTGCTGCTAATGCTTCCTCTTCTTCTGACCCATAGATGACTTCGGCTGGTTGAAAAGTCTGTTCCATATGGGGTATCGGCTACTCCAATGATAGTAAGGGCCGCGCCAGGGTTGCGACCAGTCCTTGAATTCTTCCCAGGTACATTCGTACCCCAATCCGAAAGTGGTGTCATGCTTCTTAAGCTTGATGGGCTTAGCGATTCCTTAGAGATTCTTGCCAAGTCCTTTGCCAGGTTCATACCTGTTCCAATTCAGCATGCTTTCGATTTTGTTATCCCACCATTTGTCCTTGTCCACGGCGTTGACTCACTCAATGTGGTGGTAGGTTTCTCCGCCTATCTTTCTTCTTCCTTCGATTGTTGGGATGGTCGGGTGACTGTATATGGGATTCCTACCGTCGACATGAATAATCACCTCTTGGTGATTCTACTCAAACTTCACCACCTGATGTAGGGTTGATGCCACAGCCCCAACGACATGGATCCAGGGCCGTCCCAATATCAAGTTGTAAGATGTTGGGACATCTATTACTTGAAAGTCGACATCACACCAAGTAGGTCCCATTTGCAGACACAAACTGATTTCCCCAATAGTGGATCTTTGGGAACCATCGAAAGCTTTGACATTGATGGCTCCATCCTTGATCTCGTGCAGGATCTTTCCCAATGTTCTGAGAGTCACCAATGGACAAATATTGAGGCTGGACTCTCCGTCAATCAGAATCTTGGTGATGAAATAATCCTCGCATTGCACAGTGATGTGCAATGCCTTATTGTGGCTCAAACCTTCCAGTGGCAGCTCATCTTCGTGGAAAGTGATCTTGTGACTCTCCAATACCTGCCCTACCATATTTGGCATTTCTCCTCCCGTGATGTTGCTCGATACATATTCCTCACTCAGTACTTTTAACAAGGCATTCTTATGTACATAGGAGCTTTGCAGCAGAGCTAGGATGGAGATCTGTGCCGGTGTTTTATTCAATTGATCAATGACTGAGTACTCCTTTGCTTGTATCTTCCTCCAGAGATCATCGGGACCAATTTCGGTAGGCCGTCCAGAGGCCTGCTTACTCGATTCAGCTAAATGTTCCGAGTATAAACTCTGCCAGTTCTTTTCATGCCCTGTGCCGCAACTGCTTCTCCAGTTTTGGCTTTCCCTTTTCTCCTCGCCTCAGCTATATAATCCCAAGAGATGGCCTTCGTGTGGAATGGTGCTATGTCCGACATTGCCACCGGAATGGGCACCCTTGCTTTGAAAGGTGTGAGCATGTGATTTTTGCCTCGCTTGAATTATTCCTATAGAATTCATAAAATTAGAATTTTTCTTTTATTATTTGAATTTTAGGGAATAAATTTGGTGTTTGTTTGCATTTTGTGTGCATTGTTAATTAATATAAGTCGTAAAAATACAAAATAGTCATTTTTACATTTTTGTTTAGTTTTCTTTTTAAACTAGGATTTAGTTTATTTTAGAAAAATTAATTAGTTTAATTTTAGGGTTAGTTTTGGTTAGTTTTAATTTTGTATTTAAAAAAAATGAAAGAAGAAGAAAATAAATAAATAAAAAAAGAAGAAAAGAAAAGAAAACAAATAAAAAGAATTAAAAGAAAGAGTAAGGTCTTAATAAAACACCAAGTTTGGGCCATTTTAATACCAGCCCAAAGCCAAATCCCAGAACCCGTTTCAAATTGGCCCAAACCCACAAGCCAACCCGGTCCAGCTTTTGTTACAGTGAAACGGCACCGTTTGGACCCCAGATAATCTCGACCGTCTAGGTTTTTAATCTAACGGTAGAGAAGTCCCTTGTATTAAATATATAAATGTCGGAACCCATACCCCTACCCCTTATTCACCATCTTAGACTACCCCTGATATCGCCGACGTAACACCACCACGTCTCCGCCGTCTCCCACCGTCCGCCGCCGGCCGAAAATTGCCTCCGCCGGCGGTGATTCTCCAAACGACCTCAAATTCACACCACACCTTTCATATACAGACTTATTTTCTTTCAAATTCCACCCCAACTCTTCAAATAATCTGAACCCTAGCGCCCTTCCCAAAATTACACCCCATACTCTCCTCACCCCCCTCTTCCTAAACCTATAACTGGTTTCCTCCAAATCTCCCCGGATCTCTTCGAATTTTAGATTGAAGTTTGGCCAGAAACCCTAACTTCTCGAGGTTAGGGGTTTCAATGATCTTGGACTACAACCGTCTTTAATCATGTGTTTTCTCATGAAAACACATGATTAAAGACGGTTTTGGTCCAAATTCCCTCAAGTAAGACTGACCAGATTCGATTTAGTCAAAACGAAGGCCAAAATTCAGTAAGTTTTCCTCCTTATTTGATCATTTTTTATTTCATTCGTTGATTCTGTCTTTGTGATTTTTTTTATTATGGTTTAATTTTCTGTTTTGATTTTGTTGTGATGTTTTTTTTGGTTTAATTTAGTGTTTGATTCCATTAGTATAGGCTTTAATTTTTACATTTATCGATTAGTTAGTTAGATTCGATTTTTTGTTTATCTTTTCAGTTGCTCTTAGAATTAATTGTGACTCAAGTTGATTCATGTTTCTATGTTTGATTTCGATTTGTGATCCATTATTTGTTGCTGTGATATTAATTTTGCTTTAGTTTGATTTGTTGGTAGTTCAATATTGTTAGTTTTAGCCTTAGAATATTAGTATTAATTAGGGTTAAATTCTAGTTTTGGTTAATTAGTTCAATTGTTAGGATTTATATTAGTTGTTTGGATAGAGCTGAAAATTTCCAGCATTGGTGAGTAATTAACCATGGTCATTTGACCAAGCTGAAGAGGACTAGGGTTAGTAAGTATAGGGTAGTAATTTTAGACTTAGTTCAAGGGTAATTGGGGTAATTCAAAGTAGGTAATCCTGCAAATAGCTGATTTGGAAACCCCTAGAACATTCTAGATGGGGTTCCAATTGGAATTTCAGGAAATTTAGTAGTATAACTTGAGCAACAAGCTAACAAATAAAGGATTAATCACTTAAAAATTTGAAAAATAAAAGAGGGACTTAGATGTAAATAGAAATCTGAAGGCAGCCCTAGGCTTTGCCTATAAAAAAGGCATGCCTATTGCCTTGTTTAACAAGTTTTGGAGATCTAAAAATTTGAATTTCAAAATTCAAAAACAAAACTGAAATCTGAGAGTTTGGGAGATCCTTCTAGATATTAAACCTTCAAAAAACCAAAACCAACACAAAAATTCCAAAAAATTCTATTCTATTGAAGTTCCTTAGTTTAACTTTGAGTTCCAGCTGCTGATTCGAGTTTATGGTTTGGGAAAAGATGAAAATGACTTGAATATTGCTAGTATTTTGGTTGCTGGAGTTTTCTGAAACATCTGGGTTTTATTTCGGGTATAATTTGGGTAATTCAAATCTATTTGGTTGTATACTGGTGATGTTCTTCTGCGTTTGATTCGAGACTGCTTCGATTGATATTTTCTGGGTTGTAAAACTGGTCTAATTGTTGTTGTTCATCGTTGCCCAGCTGACCTCCACTTCTTACTTCACTTGTTCACTTCCAAGTACACTTTTGGGCCATGTAGGATCTACGAAGAATCAATGTAGGACTGATTTGGGAGCTTAAATGATAAAATGTTGCTTGATTTATTCTCTGAGTTCTTCTGTGTTTAATTTTAGTTTAAAGGCATGGAGCAGTTATTTGAACCTTATACCATTTGTATAATTAGGACTGTTCAATTTGTTTTCTTCTAGTTGAACTACTGGACTGTTATAATTGTTTAGATATCCTATAAATGAGACAGGATCAAGTATGCTTAGTTTTGATTATTTTATCATGAAATTTGAGCTTAGGATATAATCTCAACTTAATAGAGTTAGTTTGAATTATATAACATATCATCATGGTTTAAATCTAAAGGTAATAGGTATTCTCACCACTTGAAGAATTAAATCATCACCCGCAGCTCCAAAAGGATTGATTGGTATTAATTTGTTCAAAAGTAATTTCAAGGAATCCAATTCAATATTAATGTCTACATTGTACTCCAGTTAGCTAAGGACTTGAATTGGTCATCAAAAGTCTAGATTAAATACATTAGTTCATCATTATATCCATGAGTTAACTAATGAGTGTTAAATTCGAATTCCTTTGGCCTAGTTAATACATCTTTTGAATAAACTCGGGTATTTCCTTTGTATAAGACCATTAGGTCTAATTGATTCTAAAATCAGTATTCTGGCTTGCTATTCAAATAAGATTTGGGCTAAAATCCATAGTAACGAGCCCAGATATTATTGGTTCATTGAACCAGCACGAATTTTCGCCTTTCTGGGCCAGTTTTTTTCGTGGCCCATTTGCTGAGTATTTGAATCCCTGTTCAGAGTTATCAATTTAATTTCGTGATGTCGGGTTTGGGTTTTTTCCAAGCTAAGTAGCAAAGTCAAATTAAGCGGGCTTCGATCGTGGGGACCCGTTTGTTTGGATTTGGACTTGGTATTGGGGCCCCAGATTTGCTTGATTACCTTAAATAATGTCAATTAATCATGTCAATCAATTGGGCCTTTTAGAGACAATCATTAATAGAAAAATAATAGTTCATTTTAGGATATCCTTAAAATATAAACGAGGTGCGTCGCGCCAAATAAAATTCATAAATTTTGTGGCCCTCTTAAGTTTTTCTATAAATGTTTAGATATCGAGACGTGCCATTTAGTAAATTTGCATGGCCTACTGCAAAGTTAATAATACGATAGTTGCTTTAGGCACGTTCTTTAATAATTTTACCTTCCTAAATTTGGGTGTGCATTTCATGCGACCTAAATTCAAGTCCCAAAATGTTGAATAAAATGTGTTGAGGATCCGGGTGCATTTCATGTGACGTGATCCAAAAACACATTTTAAACGACGTTCAACCTTCCTTAAAAAATTAATTAAAAGCAGTAAATAATTTTAAAATTGCACTGTAGGACGAACATGTTTTAAAATCAGATATTAGGCCAATTATGATAGTTTAAGCGACCGTGCTAGAATCACGGGATCCGGGGGTGCCTAACACCTTCCCCCGGGTCAACAGAATTCCTTAGTCAGAATTTCTGGTTCACAGACTTCAATAGGAATGTCGAAATTTTCCTTGATTCGGGATTCAAGATAAACCGGTGACTTGGAACACCAAAAGCCAAACCTATCCCAAGTGGCGACTCTGAATAAATAAATAATCCCATTTCAAATAATATTACTTTAAATGGAAAAACTCACTTATACATTATCCTTCAGGGTGGGTATGTAAAAAAGGAGGTGTGACAGCTCTAGCGACTCTGCTGGGGACACGAACCCAGAATTTCGATTCAGGGTTCAAGAATTTGAGCTTAGTATAACTGTTATATTTGTCTTTATCTGATTTTCCTACATGTTCCATTCTAAATGTGCTAAATGTTTTACCGCTTTGATATTTGTTGAATTGTATATATAAACTGTTACGAATCCCTTCCTCTCTCTGAGTCTTCTACATCATGGAGAATGGTGCACTTCGTGTAGCTTCTCTTCTATTTTAGAGTCTTTTCCCATTTAGAACGAGGTTTGGATAAGTTGCTAAGCCGGTAGAGCTTCTGTATCCCCGGTACGCTGCCTCCCCCTCGGTTCGAGTTGTCCGCTCGGGTAAGCCAGGTCTAGACCAATAAACCTAGGGTTTAAACCTAGAAGAACAAAACCTCATGCCGGATCACTAGTAGGAACATTTGTTTGCATCATGTGCATTTTGACTTAGGGGACTCAACACAGGGGTTGGGTCTGTCTAGGACAGGTGACCTGAAATGAAAAGACCATCCTGATGCATCTTACGTGCTACTTGCGCATTTATTTGCTCGGCTTTGCATGTTGACCGGCCTGTATATAATGAGAGAAAATTGAGAAAAATAGCAGTGTTAGGACTAAGTGAGGGTAACCGCTTGTTTTGAAAAACCAATGCCCAAATAGTACCGAAATGCTGTCGGATTTTCAAAAAAATAAAAAAGGAAAATATTTGAAAAAAGAAAAGATTGTTGTTCAAAAAAAAATATATTTGGTTTTGACAAATCTTCCCGAACTACGCTGGTTTGATTCTCACTGGATGTGAGATACATAGGCAACCCTCATCGGGTCCAACCTCTCTTTTGCAAAAATAGGCAAAAAATGCCAAAATTTTAATTTTCGGCAAAATAGGTCGGGTGATTTCATTCTTGTTTTAAAATAAGCCGAACGTCCCCAGAAGAGCGCCGGAAGGCTGTTTTTGCAAGAACAGCCTCCCTGAGTCATTTTTAAATGGTTTGCGGGCACAACCTTAAAATCCTCCTCCCAGAAGTGCTGAAAGACCGTATCTGCAAAACCAAGTCCTTGTTTTTCTAAATAAATTTTTTTGCAAAAATAGCCATTTTTAGGTCAAAACCTGTCATTAAATCCCATTTAAATAAATGTGCAGGATGAATACCACTGAAATTTAACCCTTCTCAGTCTTGAGTGAGATCCCTTTGAAGCTCCACATGTGGTGGAATGACTTGGGAAAAGGTAGCAGAGAAACGGTGGTCAAGGTTTTGGGTGGTCTCGTCGGACTGTTGAACATCAAACCAATAACGGATATTATTGAAGCACTGATACCATTCTGGGACCCAACTCGTAACGTATTCCGATTCTCGGACATCGAGCTTACACCCACACTAGAGGAGATTGTGGGATATGCGGGTCTCAACGGGAACCTCAGGAGTAGATATCCATTGGCACCGAGACCGGTAACCCTCCACAGATTCTTGGATTTGTTGAGCATTAGTCGGGATATTCAGGATAAACATCTATCGGAAGGCTGTTGCACACTTCATTTCTTATACCACCGATATGGCAACCCGAAGGGTTTTGAGCAGCCCAACACCGGTTTGACACACGCCGGAAACAAAGATAAATGGGAGGCCCGGCGGGGATTGGCTTTCATGGTAGCTTTTCTGGGGGTCGTGATCTGTCCACGAAAAGACGGTCACATAGATATTGGCCTTGTCGGAATGTTGGATGTTGCCATAAAGAAGTCTAACAGCATGGTGGTTCCCCTAATTGTGGCAGAAATGTATCGAGCTTTGACCATATGCCGAGAGGGTGTAAAATTCTTTCAGGGTTGTAATCTGTTGCTTCAGCTATGGATACAGGAGCACCTTTTTCATCGCACGGGGTATATGAACTATGGTTTAACCAGGCTAAGTTGTATTGAGGAGTTTGGAACCCGGGTAACAGGTATTGAGTTCCCCGAGGGCACTGAGGCTTGGTTGCCATGCTTGAGATCCTTGACTGCGGACAAAGTTCAATGGGCTTTCGGATGGATTCCCGCTACCAAGGCGGTATACACATCGACAGAAGTACCTTATATTCTTTTAATGAGCATTCGGAGTATCCAACCCTATGCTCCTTACCGAGTCCTGAGGCAACTAGGAAGATTCCAAACCGTCCACGGTGATGAAGACCTGAGCAAACAAGTCATCGAACTAGGCCCGAAAGATGCATTTCTGGAGGGAAAAATCCGCCAGATATGGAATGAATGTAGGTATCTTGAGCCTAAAACCATAGTGTGGAATCATGCTAAAGGCGAAGTAGATCCAAAATACTTGGTCTGGTTTGGAAAAAGATTTCAAATTCTCGAGAAACCCGCCAAAAGGCCACATGTACAATAATTCACTGACGGGGCCCAGGTACAATGGGATTGGTTATCCAAAGAAAATGAGTAAAGGGCCCGAATAGGAGCATTGGAAAAACAAGTTCAGGATCTCCGGTTTGAAAATAGCTTGCAAGCCGCAGCCGACGAAGGTGACAAAAAGAAACTGACCCAAGAGAATGAAGCTCTCAAGGATCAAATCCTACAAATGAAAATAGCTGCTAAAAATTAGGAAAGAAGTCGGTTCGATGAGAGGTTGATAAAAGGGCTGAAGAAGCAAGTTATAGAGTGCCAGGAAGAGTTGGAGAAATCTGAAGGGAACATGGCAAAAATTCGGGCACAGTGGGCAAAGAAGACAGAGGAAAGAGCCCAATTTGTGCAACAAATGAAAAGAAATTATGAGGGAACCATTGCTAATCTGAAAAGAAAAATGAATACCCTTGAAGATAAGGCAGCCCAGCAGGACAAGGACTTTCAGGCTGAGAGGGAACAATGCTATAGGCTAATTGCCGAGATGTAGAAAGAAATAAAGTTATTGCAAGACCATCATTTCCACGACTCCCAGGTGTTAAAGGATGGAAACCAACAAATAAGCCGACTACTTCAGGAAAATGGCCGGATCAGAGAAAGAATTCGAGCCATTGCGGATAACATTGTCATGAAATGTCGAGCAGGCAAAAGAATGAGTCGCACTACCTTCTTTGCTTCAGTGATGATCTTTGTTCGACAAGTTATGAATGATTTGGAGCAGTTACAAAGGGGTCTTGCACGTAGGCCCGCGGCGATGCCGAATGATGCCCCGCGGCCCCCAGGATTTGAAGCTTTAAAGTATTTCTAGTTATCGAGTCTGTATTTTGTTATTTTGAGTCTATTTTGTAATTTTCCTTTTTAAGAAAAACAATTAGTCTAGTATCTTTGTTATCAGAGTTTTATTAGTGAAAATTGAAAAACCTCAAAAATTATTTCTTTATGTTGCATTTATTTGCAAGAACTACGCTTGGGGTCATGATACGTAGGCAATCTCCATAAGATTCGACCGCCCTAAGAAAAAAAGAGAGAGAAAAAAGAAATACGAGGGAAGGAAATAAACGGAAAAACAGAGTGGAAAAGACACACAAAAAGAGAAAGGCCAGAAAGAAAAGAAAAATGGAGAGGAAAGAAAAATCAAAATGAAAGCAAAAGCAAGGAAATAGAAATCAAAAGAAAAGAAACGGGAAGAAAAGCCGGGATGACACATGCAACCATCGCAAACATGTAGACACTCATTTAACTGTATAGGTGCATCACACCCCAATGTGCGGTTACGTATATGTTACTTGTCTTAAACTAACCATTGTGGCTGTCAAATCCCAGCTTAGGTATTTAGAAACGGTGGTTGTTTTGTGGTAAGTTGGCATCGCATCGATATTTCACTAGATCAAAAGGAAGTATAAAAATGTCATCTGAAATGACTTTGCCACTAGTTCTCATCACCGAAGACAGCCCCATCTCAGGGATCCCGGCCTCCGAGTCTGCCACAACTGAAGAAAATCGGATATTATGTCTCTAAATGATGGAGATGCGGGACGCATGGACTAATGGAAGGGAGCCTCCAAGTGCTATCCCTGGCTTTCCTGAATTGTTCCCGAGAACCGGGGGTACTTCTAACATCCCCATCAGTCACCCGAATACCCCGTATGCTCACTTCATAGGAACACCATCTGAAGTACGCCCCCAAGTGTTCACATCAAGAGCAACTCCCAATATTTTTACTGCTCCACCATGCTCCGCCACCACACAACCATCACTACCTAGGCCCGCTTTTGATTCCTCGGCCTTCACCTTCCAAAATCCTATATTTCAAGCAAATCCTCCTCAATATACCACATACACTTACCCTCAGCCACCGCCATTTGAGCTTATACCGGGGCAAGATAAAACTCTCAAAGCTCCTGAACAAGATGAGATGGCGAAAAGAATGAGGAGCCTTGAGCAGAGCTTAAAGAATATGCAAGGCTTAAACGGGCAGAAAAGTGTTTCTTATACTGATCCATGCATGTTCCCTCACATGCACCTGCCCATGGGATTTATAACGCCAAAGTTCGAAAAGTATGATGGGCATGGTGACCCCATTTCTCACCTGAAAAGGTATTGAAATCAGTTGCGCGGGGCTGGAGGAAAAGAAGAGTTGTTGATGGCTTACTTCGGAGAAAGATTAGCAGGCATTGCCTCAGAGTGGTATATGTATCAAGACGTCTCATGATGGCACATTTGGGACGATCTTGCCAGAGATTTTGTAAGGCAGTTTCAATACAACATCGACATCGCGCCAGACAGGAACTCCTTGGCAAATTTGAAGAAGAAACCCTCGGAAAGTTTTAGAGAATATGCTATTAAGTTGCGCGAAAAGGCATCGAGGGTGAAACCTCACATGGATGAAGTAGAAATGGTCAATGTCTTCCTTTGGGCCCAGGAAGCAGATTACTTCCAGAATATGATGTCGGCCATGTGCAAACCTTTTGCAGAGGCAATCAAGATTGGTGAAATGGTAGAAAATGGTCTGAAAACGGGCAGGATTTTGAGTTAGTCGGCCATCAGAGCAACCTCCCAAGCCATCCAAGGTAGGTCTGGAGGAATGGCCAAAGGTAAAAATAAAGAGGAAACGGTTATGACAGCATCAGGGGGAAGAAGATACCGGGCTCCTAGACCTGTGTTTTCCGAAATAACCCCTCAACATTACTACCCTCATCATGATATGGCTTATGCTCCTCCACCTTATGCGGTCATGAACGCTCAACCCTTCGGCCGGCCGCAGCCACATACCAATAGAAATCAACCTCTGTTCCCAAGAAATCAGCCTCCCCACCAGAACCACTATAATCCTCGACCTCCGCAGAATAACTTCCATCCTCGGGAACCACCTAGGAGACCAAACTTTACATCAATTGGTGAACCATACTCCAGTCTGTTCCCGAAGCTTGTTTAAATGAATTTGGTGCAGCACATACCTCCAAACAGGCAAAACCCAGAATCACCATCCTATCAGCGGGGCGTCCGATGTGCTTATCACTCAGGAGCTGAGGGGTATGATACAGAAAACTGTTAGATATTGAAGAGATCCGTGGAAGACTTGATAGAGCAGGGGAAGATAGTTTTGAAGGACGATGAGGTCCCAAATATGACCAACAATCCTTTGCCAGCCCATAATAATGGACCTGTGATCGGGATGATCTGCGAGGATAAAGAGTTTGATCTGGCATTAAAGTCCATCATTACTATTGCTGACGCAGAAAGAAAACCAAAGGTTGCTTCAAAGCAAGATAAAGGGGATAAGAAAAACAAAGTCACCAAGGCGGAGCCAGAAAATAAAGTTGAAGCCAAAACAGAAGCGATACCTCCCAAGGATGGAATTCTCTATGTCCCGCGAGGTCGTCAAGAAAAGAAGCTGATTGTGAACCCTCCAAAGAAATTGGAAGTGAAAAAGGGAACACAAGTGTACGTACCCAAGCAAGCCTATGTGGTGCGGGGGACAATCAAACCACCTCGGCTGAGTGAGCCAGTGGTTATTGGACGCGTACCTCAGAAGCCTGTGACCAACCCTACTGCAGTGCCATGGAATTACCATCAAACGGTGGTTACATATGAAGGGAAAGAGATCCTGGTAGGGCTTCCAGAAAATGTTCCCGCCAAAAAGTACTCGAACATAGAAGAGGTAAACAATGCTACCAAAAGGCATTTCCCGCCTAAGAAACCTGTGAGTGTTGAAGAAGCAGAAGTTTTCTTTCAAAAGATGAAAATGGCCGACTATGAGGTGGTCGATCAATTGCAAAAATGCCCTGAGCAAGTGTCTTTACTGTCGAAATCCCCTGAGCATCAGAATATGTTAATGAAAACCCTGAATAAAGCCTATGTGTCGGCTGAAACTTCGATAGAACAACTTGAAAGAATGGCGGAAAGATTCTTTGTTGTAAATAAAATCTCTTTCAGCAAAAATAACTTGCCTCCAGAGGGAGCTGCTCACAACAAGGCCTTGCACTTGACTGTCAAGTGTGAATGGTATTATGTTAATCAAGTCATGGTAGACGGAGGCTCGGGTGTTGTTATTTGCCCACTCTTCACACTGCAATGTATGGAAATCGGAACCAGAAGAATTTGTCCCAATAATGTCTGTGTGATAGCCTTTGATGGCATCAAAAGAGATACCATCGGGGAAATCGACCTAATCTTGACCATCGGACCGGTGGATTTCGAGGTGACATTCCAAGTGTTGGATATGGATACATCTTATAATTTTCTTCTGGGAAGGCCTTGGATCCATGCCGCTGGAGCTGTGCCTTCTACCCTCCACCAAATGGTAAAATTCGAATATGAGGATCAGGAAATCGTGGTCCATGGAGAAGATGAGCAGTCGATCTATCGGGACCCATCTGTCCCATGCTTAGAAGCTAGGGAGGGTAGTGAGCACATAGTTTACCAAGCATTTGAAGTTGTGGTGGCGGATCAGCATGAAGAAGGGCACCCCTACTCTCAACCTTTCTTGTCCAATGCCTCGATTATAGTGGAAAAAGAAATGATCAGACATGGTTTTAAGCCGGGAAAAGGACTTGGAAAGTCTCTGCAAGGCATATCTGAGCTGGTGACTTTGCCTACGACTGAAAAGTTCTTCGGGATAGGTTTACACCCTACCCCAGATGATATAAAATGGGCAGATGGGAGAAAGAAAGAAGGATGGCTCTTGCCACAACCATTGCCACATCTGTATGAGACCTTTGTCAAACCTAAGTACAATGAAGAGGAAGACGATGAGGTTTTCACGGCTGAAGAAATTGAAGAAATATGTGGGGAAATGAGAAAAGTACTCTACGAAACTCACATGGTTCAGCCAGGAGAGGGCCCTAGCACCACTGAGGTGTTGTACATGGGACCAAGCGCCAAGCTTCAAAATTGGAAGGCTGCGCCATTTTCGATCAGGCGAGAGTCCCGATAGACATGTCCTGCTACTTTTTCTGCATCCCAAGTTATTCCAGGGTGTAACTCGGATGTTTCTTTTAGTTTCATGTCTTTGAATTCCCAATGTAAACCCTATTATCTTCCCAAATTCCAAGAAATGAAATAAATATTTTATCGTTCATTTTTCTCTTTATTTTTTCTGATTTTCTTTATTTTTCTCTTTTATTTCTTCTTTTCAGTCATAATAATGCGGCTTTAAATAACATGACATGCTTGCGAACTTCATGCCCAGATCCAAACACGTTATCTAATTGTGAAATAATGAACCAAGAACCAGAATATGATGAAGAAGAGGCTTTTAGGGAAATAAATCGAGAACTGGAACAATTTGAGAACAAACCTAAGCCAAATTTGAATGACACTGAGCCGGTTAACTTGGGAACTTCTGAGGAAATTTGGGAAACCAAAATAAGCATTCACACAGATAAGAAAACCCGAGATGCAATCATCCAACTCCTGTTTGAGTTTAAAGATGTGTTTGCTTGGTCGTATGACGACATGCCAGGGTTGATTGTTGATTTAGTGGTGCATAAGTTTCCAATTTACCCCGATTCCCCTCCGGTCCAGCAAAAATAAAGGAAGTTTAAAACTGACATCAGGGATAAAATCAAAGAAGAAATCACGAAACAGTTGAAAGCAAGGGTAATCCGAGTAGTTCGGTACACTACGTGGTTGGCTAATGTAGTCCCAGTTCCGAAAAAAGATGGGAAGACCCGGGTGTGTGTAGACTACAAAGATTTGAATAGGGCAAGTCCCAAAGACAATTTCCCTTTTCCCAACATCCACATCCTTGTTGATAACTGCGCTAAGCATGGGATACAATCCTTTGTGGATTGCTACGCAGGATATCACCAGGTGTTGATGGATGAGGAAGACGCAGAGAAAACGGCCTTCACCACACCTTGGGGTACATACTGTTACCGGGTTATGCCATTTGGGCTGAAGAATGCTGGAGCAACCTATATGAGGGCTATGACCACCATCTTCCATGATATGATGCATCAGGAGATATACTTATATGTGGATGACATAATCATCAAGTCCCAAACTCAGGATGACCACGTTCGAGATTTGAGGAAGTTCTTCGAGCGATTGCGCAAGTATGATCTGAAGCTAAACCCGGCTAAATGTGCATTTGGAGTTCCATCGGGTAAACTTTCGGGCTTCATAGTTAGCAGGAGAGGTATCAAGTTAGACCCAACAAAGATAAAGTCTATCCGGGATTTGCCTCCTCCAAGAACTAAGAAGGATGTGATGAGCTTGTTGGGCAGATTAAACTATATCAGTCGGTTCATTGCGCAATTGACTTCCACATATGAGCCCATTTTCAAGTTGTTGAAGAAAGATGCAGCAGTCAAATGGACGGATGAATGTCAAGAAGCCTTCAACAAGATCAAAGAATATCTGTCAAATCCTCCAGTCTTGGTCCCACCAGAGCCGGGGAGACCTCTTTTCTTGTATCTGACGGTATTGGAAAATTCTTTTGGCTGTGTCCTCGGGCAGCACGATGTAACTGGAAAGAAAGAGCAGGCAATCTATTACTTGAGCAAGAAGTTCACCAGTTACGAAGCCAAATATACTCTATTGGATAGAACATGATGTGCTCTGACGTGGGTCGCCCAAAAGCTGAGATATTATCTCTAAGCTCACACTACCTACCTCATAACCAATTTGATCCTCTGAAATACATATTCCAGAAGCCGATGCCCACTGGGAGACTAGCAAAATGGCAAATCTTGCTCACTGAATTTGACATAGTCTATGTCACTCGCACAGCGTTGAAAGCCCAGGCGTTGGTAGATCATCTGGCTGAAAATCCGGTAGATGAAGAATACCAACCATTGAGCACTTACTTCCCAGATGAAGAGGTAAATTCAATAGAAGAAATCTCTGAAGACACTCATGCTTGGAAAATGTTCTTTGATGGAGTGGTAAACGCCAGAGGTGTGGGAATTGGAGCAATCTTGATCTCACCTACTGGTCAACACTACCCGGCTACAGCCAGGCTTCGGTTCTTCTGCACGAACAATATTGTTGAGTATGAAGCCTGCATCATGGGTATGGACATGGCAATTGACCAAGATGTCGAAGAGTTATTAATCATGGGGGATTTTGATCTGATTATCCGGCAAGCCAAGGAGAGTGGGAGACCCGAGATGTTAAGCTCATTCCCTATCGGTAACATGTGGAAGATCTCGGCAAGCGGTTCAAGTCGATAGAATTCAGGTACATTCCTCGGTGTCACGATGAATTAGCTGATGCACTTGCCACTCTGGCTTCGATGCTGCCTTACCCAGGCAATGCCCATATTGATCCTCTGGAGATCCAAATCAAGGAAAGGCATGGTTATTGTAACACGGTTGAGGCAGAGCCAACCATCCAGCCATGGTACCACGATATTAAAAGATTTTTGAAAATGTAAGAATACCCTGAGCAAGCTACTGGAGATCAAAAGAGAACCATCAGACGACATGCAAGTGGTTTCTTTTTTACTGGTGATGTTTTGTATAAGAAGACCCCGGACCTCAATTTGTTGAGATGTGTTGATACCGAGGAATCCGGAAGAATTATGCATGAAGTACATGCAGGAGTGCGTGGACCTCAGCTGCCTTTTGCTTTACTTGGATATCGCAGCATGGTGCGCACATCGGTAGGAGCAACCCCATACTTATTGGTCTATGGAATTGAGGTTGTTATACCTGCAGAGGTAGAAATCCCTTCACTCCGGATAATCATTGAAGTAGAAATTGAGGACAATGAGTGGGTCAAGACTCGGCTGGAACAGTTGTCTTTAATTGATAAAAAACGGATGGCCGCGTTTTGTCATGGGCAGTTGTACCAACAAAGAATGGCCCGCGCCTATAACAAGAAAGTGCGTCCCAGGAATTTTGAAGTGGGAAAACTCGTGTTAAGACACATTCTCCCTCATCACCAGGAAGCAAAAGGAAAATTTGCTCCTAATTGGAAGGGTCCATACATCATCCGAAAAATATTGCTGAGAGGAGCATTGTATTTGGGAGATATAGAAGGAAATGATCCCGAAACAGCTGTGAATGCAGATACAGTAAAAAGGTAATATGTCTAGGCTCTCTGCGGTGTTGGTTTTTGTGCAATTGAGATGACGAAGGCTTTTCTTCTCGCTATCCAAACACTATCAACCCTTCGCAAACCCACTTGAGCCGATTACTCTTCTTTGGCTACCCTTTTTGGAACCCGGAAGTACCATCGAAAAAAAAATAATGAAAAGAAAAAGAAAAGAAAAGAAAAAACAACAAAAAAAACAACAAAAAACAAAGTTTTCCTGAACTATGTTTGACTTGATTCCGAAAGGATACGTAGGCAGCCTCTCTCTGAGGTTCAGTCATACCAAAACAAAAATCCCAATTCCCCCAAAAGTTGAAACTGGGGCAGATGATATATTGGTTCGGCTATGAGTCCAACAAAATGGTTCCAAAGTTGTAATTTCTTCCAAAATTCTTTTTATCCAAAACCTCGTCCAAGTCCTTCTGATCAATTGGCAAAGGCGTGGGAATTGAACAGCAACATTGTTTGAATCTGATATAGTCCAAATTGAGAGAAATAAAATAAGAGAGTCTTATCGGTGAAAAACTTCGGGCACCATAAGGCGATGGTGAGTAGAGAATTTAAAAATGAGAGAGTCCGTTTGGTGAAAACTCATAAAGAGCACTATCGGGTGATGGTGAGAAGAGAAAGGAGAGAGGTCGATTGGCGAAAACCCGCAAAGGGCGCTGTTGGCCGAAAAGAAGACATCTCACCACTAAAAGAGTCCTGGCAAGGTTCCCTAGTTTTGAATACGGATCAATGGGTTCAGGAGAAGCTGGAAAGTTTGTGTGGGTCAGGCATCCAGTCCAAGAAGCATGTCATGTCCATTTGAAGTTAGCATGCACCCCCAGATAAGTCCTTCTTTTTCCCCGAAAGGGACGCCTCTCTTTAAACTCTTATGCTTGCCTTTGGTATACTTCTTCTTTCAATCCCTTTCGGTTTAACTCTGATTCTGAGACTATTACAAAGAAAAGGTGGCAGGACTAGTTTTATAGGGCTTCAGAGGGTGCGTCAGGCCAATCCCGACTGGCCATGATGGTTGATACTTTCAACGCAAAGACATGGGAAAGGAAAGAAAGTCAAAGATGAAGGTTCTAAGAGAAGAATAAAGCAAAAAGGCCCGAGCACACACGGGCGAGTCATCATGAAATCCTAAAAGTTGAGTCCTACCGGTTTGAAAAGAGATTCACCCTCAAAGCCAGCAAGCAGCAAAGTTCTCCACAGAAATTGGGCCGGGATCAAGCAATTGAGATGATCAAGGCCATTAAACTAACTAATTGTTCTTTGTTTGAAATTTAAAACATGTGTATTTCAAAGCAACCACGCAAGAAGCAGGTGCAACCCAAAAAAGAAAAGAAATGCGCAATCGCTGAAACAGCTTTGCAGCAAGGAATCGACCAAAAAAAAGAGAGGAAGTTTCTCCCCAAATTCTTTCATGTGTTTTACTAAATAAAAAGAAAGAAAAATAAAAAGAAAGAAAAACAAGAAGAAAAGAAAAAGAAGAAGAAAGAAAGAAGAAGAAGAAGTGAAAATGAAAAATCCCAAAAGAAAAAAACAATCATGGTACCATAGGGCCCCGTTCCCTAGATATCCCGGCATAACCCGTGGACCTCCCTGGCATAACCCAAGGAGATTTTTTCTTTTTAATCCCGGCATAACCCGTGGATCTCCCTGGCATAACCCAAGGAGCCTTTTTCCTTTTTAATCCCGGCATAACCCGCGGACCTCCCCGGCATAACCCAAGGAGCTTTTTCCTTTTTAATCCCAGCATAACCTGCGGACCTCCCTGGCATAACCCAAGGAGCTTTTTCCTTTTTAATCCCGGCATAACCCGCGGACCTCCCTGGCATAACCCAACGAGCCTTTTTCTTTCAATCCCGGCATAACCCGCGGACCTCCCTGACATAACCCACGGAGCCTTTTTCTTTCAATCCCGGCATAACCCGTGGACCTCCCTGGCATAACCCAAGGAGCCTTTTTCTTTCAATCCCGGCATAACCCGTGGACCTCCCTGGCATAACCCAAGGAGCCTTTTTCTTTCAATCCCGGCATAACTCGTGGACATCCCTGGCATAACCCAAGGAGCCTTTTTCTTTCAATCCCAGCATAACCTGCGAACCTCCCTGGCATAACCCAAGGATCCTTTTTCTTTCAATCCCAGCATAACCTGCGGACCTCCCTGGCATAACCCAAGGATCCTTTTTCTTTCAATCCCGGCATAACCCGTGGACTTCCCTAGCATAACCCAAGGAACCTTTTTCTTTCAATCCCAACATAACCCGTGGACATCCCTGGCATAACCCAAGAAGCCTTTTTTCTTTTATCCCGGCATAACCCGTGGACCTCCCTGGCATAACCCAAGGACCCTTTTTTTTTCTTTCAATCCCGGCATAACCCGCGGATCTCCCTGGCATAACCCAAGGACCCTTTTTTTTCTTATCCCGGCATAACCCGCAGACTTCCCCAGCATAACCCGAGGACCTTTTTCTTTTCCAGCATAACTTGGCTATTTCCCGATATAACCTGGTTTCTTTCCCAAGGATACACAATCCTGATTCTATTTCTTAGACATGTGTCACAACTAACTCACGAAATTTTCCTAGTAAAAACTGGGGCAGAAAATTTCGTTCGTTTGTTTGTTTTGGTGTCTTAAGAAGGTTTGACCTCGAGGCACCGGATGCGAGATGACCGATGGTATGAGTCTCAATCCAGAATAAAGAAAAGAAAAAAGAATAAAAAGGAATGAACTCAAATGTTGAAGCGAACAAAGGTGCGGATTGCTCAAAATTTGATCGAAGTCATAAGCTCCGCCGATCCCGCTTTGACCCAATGCTGCAAAAAAAAAAACAACACCTACAACTTGCAAGCATCAAGATTCAAATCGGAGTCCACAGCAAAATTATCTAAGACTCAAGATCAAGCTAGGAATCTTGTAACTCATAGTTGATAGGCATATCTAGCTTAGCTTTGATTTTCCTTTTGGTGTAATAAGGAGGTCAACAAGCAGTAACAGCAGCAACAGTAGTGAAATCACAGCTCCTGGTAGTCCCAGCTACCAAACTTTCCAGAATTACATTGATCTGATTTTTTTTCAGCCAAGGATATGTAGGCAACCTCTGAAGCAAGGTTCGGTCAGACGGTTTTTCAAAATTGCTTCTCATGGAGTGTCAAGCAGGAAAAAATCTCTCATGATTGCTCATTTATCTTTGCCCAAAAACCCTTTGTGTCTCCGAGCAAAGAGGGGCAGCTGTGAGCACGTGATTTTTGCCTCGCTTGAATTATTCCTATATAATTCATAAAATTAGGATTTTTATTTTATTATTTGAATTTTAAGGAATTAATTTGGCATTTGTTTGCATTTTGTGTGCATTGTAAATTGATATAAGTCGTAAAAATATAAAATAGTCATTTTTACATTTTTTGTTTAGTTTTCTTTTTAAACTAGGATTTAGTTTATTTTAGAAAAATTAATTAGTTTAATTTTAGGGTTAAATCAGTAATTTTGTATCTTAAAAAATGAAAGAAGAAGAAAATAAATAATTAAAAAAAACAAATGAAAAGAATTAAAAGAAAGAGTAAGGTCTTAATAAAACACCAAGTTTGGGCCATTTTAATACCAGCCCAAAACCAAATCTCGGAATCTGTTTCAAATTGGCCCAAACCCAAAGCCAACCTGGTCCAGCTTTTGTTACAGTGAAACGACGCCGTTTGGACCCAAGATAATCTCGACAGTCTAGGTTTTCAATCTAATGATCGAGAAGTCCCTTGTATTAAATATATAAATGTCGGAATCCATACCCTTACCCCTCATTCACCATCTCAGACTACCCCTGATATCGCCGGCGTAACACCACCAGGTCACTGCCGTCTCCCACCGATCGCCGCCGGACAAAAATCGCCTCCTCCGGCGGCGATTCCCAAACGACCTCAAATTCACACCACACCTTCCCTTTCATCTCCCCCAGTCCATATCTGGACTTATTTTCTTTCAAATTCCACCCCAACTCTTTAAATAATCCAAACCCTAGCGCCGCCACCGTCGTGTACGGTGGCGCCACCTTCCAAACCTCCCCAAAATTACACCCCATACTCTCCTCACCCCCCTCTTCCTAAACCTATAACTGGTTTCCTCCAAATCTCCCCGGATCTCTTCGAATTTTAGATCGAAGTTTGGCCAGAAACCCTAACTTCTCGAGGTTAGGGGTTTCACTGATCTTGGACTACAACAGTCTTTAATCATGTGTTTTCTCATGAAAACACATGATTAAAGACGATTTTGGTCCAAATTCCCTCAAGTAAGACTGACCAGATTCGATTTAGTCAAAACGAAGGCCAAAATTCAGTAAGTTTTTCCTCCTTATTTGATCATTTTTTTATTTCGTTCGTTGATTGTGTCTTTGTGATTTTTTTTTTTAAATTTTCTGTTTTGATTTTGTTGTGATGTTTCTTTTTTGGTTTAATTCAGTGTTTGATTCCATTAGTATAGGCTTTAATTTTTACTTTTATGGATTAGTTAGATTCGGTTCGATTTTTTGTTTATCTTTTCAGTTATTCTTAGAATTAATTGTGACTCAAGTTGATTCATGTTTTTGTGTTTAATTTCGATTTGTGATCCATGATTTGTTGCTGTGACATTAATTTTGCTTTAGTTTGATTTGTTGGTAGTTCACTATTGTTAGATTTAGCCTTCGAATATTAGTATTAATTAGGTTTAAATTCTAGTTTTGGTTAATTAGTTCAATTGTTAGGATTTCTATTAGTTGTTTGGATATAGCTGAAAATTTCCAGCATTGGTGAGTAATTAACCATGGTCATTTGACCAAGCTGAAGAGGACTAGGGTTAGTAAGTATAGGGTAGTAATTTTAGACTTAGTTCAATAGCAATTGGGGTAATTCAAAGTAGAGAATCCTGCAAATAGCTGATTTGGAAACCCCTAGAACATTTTAGATGGGGTTCCAATTGGAATTTCAGGAAATTTAGTAGTATAACTTGAGAAACAAGCTAACAAATAAAGGACTAATCAGTTAAAAATTTGAAAATAAAATAGGGACTTAGGTGTAAATAGAAATTTGAAGGCAGCCCTAGGCTTTGCTTATAAAAAGGCATGCCTATTGCCTTGTTTAACAAGTTTTGGAGATCTAAAAATTTGAATTTCAAAATTCAAAAACAAAAACTGAAATCTGAGAGTTTGAGAGTTCCTTTTAGATCTTAAACCTTCAAAAAACCAAAAACAATACAAAAATTCCAATAAATTCTATTCTATTGAAGTTTCTTAGTTTAACTTCGACTTCCAGCTGCTGATTCGAGTTTCTGGTTTGGGAAAAGATGAAAATAACTTGAATATTGCTAGTATTTTGGTTGCTGGAGTTTTCTGAAACATCTGGGTTCTATTTCGGGTATAATTTGGGTAATTCAAATCTATTTGGTTGAATACTGGTGATGTTCTTCTGTGTTTGATTCGAGACTGCTTCGATTGATATTTTCTGGGTTGTAAAACTGGTCTAGTTGATGTTGCTCATCGTTGCCCAGCTGACCTCCACTTCTTACTTCACTTCCAGGTACACTTTTGGGTCTTGTAGGATCTACAACGAATCAATGTAGGACTGATTTAGGAGCTTAAATGATAAAATGTTGCTTGATTTGTTCTCTGAGTTCTTCTGTGTTTATTTTTAGTTTAAAGGCATGGAGCAGTTATTTGAACCTTATACCATTTGTATAATTAGGACTGTTCGATTTGTTTTCTTCTAGTTGAACTACTGGACTGTTATAATTGTTTAGATATCCTGTAAATGAGACAGGATCAAGTATGCTTAGTTTTGATTGTTTTATCATGAAATTTGAGCTTAGGATATAATCTCAACTTAATAGAGTTAGTTTGAATTATAGAACATATCATCATGGTTTAAAGCTAAAGGTAATAGGTATACTCACCACTTGAAGAATTAAATCATCTCCCGCAGCTCTAAAAGGACTGATTGGTATTAATTTGTTCAAAAGTAATTTCAAGGAATCCAATTCAATATTAATGTCTACATTGTACTCCAGTTAGCTAAGGACTTGAATTGGTCATCAAAAGTCTAGATTAAATACATTAGTTCATCATTATATCCATGAGTTAACTAATGAGTGTTAAATTCAAATTTGCTTGGCCTAGTTAATACATCTTTTGAATAAACTCGGGTATTTCCTTTGTATAAGACCATTAGGTCTAATTGATTCTAAAATCAGTATCCTGGATTGCTATTCAAATAAGATTTGGGCTAAAATCCATAGTAACGAGCCCAGATATTATTGGTTCATTGAACCAGCACGAATTTTTGCCTTTCTAGGCCAGTTTTTCGCCAGCCCATTTGCTGAGTATTTGAATCCCTGTTCAGAGTTATCAATTTAATTTCGTGATGTCGGGTTTGGGTTTTTTCCAAGCTAAGTAGCAAAGTTGAATTAAGCGGGATTCGATCGTGGGGACCCGTTTGTTTGGATTTGGACTTGGTCTTGAGGCCCCAGATTTGCTTGATTGCCTTAAATAATATTCAATTAATCATGTCAATCAATTGGGCCTTTTAGAGATAATCATTAATAGAAAAATAATAGTTCATTTTAGGATGTCCTTAAAATATAAACGAGGTGCGCCGCGCCAAACAAAATTCATAAATTGCGTGGCGCTCTTAAGTATTTCTATATATGTTTAGATATCGGGACGTGTCATTTAGTAAATTTGCATGGCCTACCGCAAAATTAATAATACGATAGTTGCTTTAGGCGCGTTCTTTAATAATTTTACCTTCCTAAATTCGGGTGTGCATTTCATGCGACCCAAATCCAAGTCCCAAAACGTTGAATAAAATGTGTTGAGAATCCAGGTGCATTTCATATGCCGTTATCCAAAAACATATTTTAAACGATGTTTAACGTTCTTTAAAAAATTAATTAAAAGCGGTAAATAATTTTAAAATTGCACTGTAGGATGAACATGTTTTAAAATCAGATATTAGGCCAATTATGATAGTTTAAGCGACCGTGCTAGAACCACGGGATCCGGGGGTGCCTATCACCTTCCCTCGGGTCAACAGAATTCCTTAATCAGAATTTCTGGTTCACAGACTTCAATAGGAAAGTCAAAATTTTCCTCGATCTAGGATTCAAGATAAACCGGTGACTTGGGACACCAAAAGCCAAACCTATCCCAAGTGGCGACTCTGAATAAATAAATAATCCCATTTCGAATAATGTCACTTTAAATGGAAAAACTCCATTATACATTATCCTTCGGGGTAGGTATGTAAAAAAGGAGGTGTGCCAGAAGGTAACACAACAACTTCAAATGGCGTAGGTGCCTTTGGGGACCCAAACTTGACCTCAATCGGTCCTGGCATTTTTGTAGAAGAAGGCATTTCGAACTCAAGTGGTATGGACATGTTCACTTCAGCGTCTCCAAAAGGCTGGATCTGGACTACAATCGGATTAAGTGTGATTGTCGGCTTCTTTGGCTCGTCACCCTCTGCTATCAACTCGATCGACCCCTTGGGGTACCAATCATCTTCTATCTCAATCATGTGAACACCTCCACCCGTGTGGTCTGGTATAGGGTTGTTGCAGACATTCGGAGCAGGCTCCTTTGCCACGATGATCTTGTTGTCAATCAAAGCTTGGATCTTATCCTTCAGCGAGAGGCATTCATCAATGGTATTCCCCTTCATGTCGGAATGGTATGCACGGGTTTTGTTTGGGTTAACCCATTGGGAAGGATTTTCTGGGGTTATGGCAAGGATAGGGGTGACGTAACCAGCAGCTTTAAGCCTTTCATACAAATGGTCGATTGGTTCGGCAATGGCGGTGTATTGTTTGGGAGGTCTGCGGTTGAAGTTTGGTCGAGGTCTAGGGAAATTTTGGCGAGGGGAAGGTGATTGATAGTAGGCTTGTTGGGTGTTGTATTCTTAGTAGACGTATGCGGGTTGGGAGTATTTGGGTGAAGTAGGATGATATACAGGAGGTGGAGATGATTGGTAAGTAGGTGGTGGAGCTTGGTAAGAGGGCAAAGGTGCTTGGTAATTTGAGGTAGGTTGATATGTAAGATGGGGTATTGGGTAGGTTTGGTATTTTATTGTGGATTTTGTTCTCTTTGCAACCATCATGGCACTCACATCCCTTTTCATGGACGTGACACCAGACTGTAGAGCCTTGTTGGTAGCATGTAATGCTTCAAAGTTAGTGACCATACCACTTTTAATATCTTCCTCGATCCTCTCCTCTAGCTTGATGATGTCGTAGAATTTCTGGCCTTCAATCAACATCAACCTTTCGTAGTACTGTTGGTCTTGAGCCCGAATGAAAAACCTATTCATTTGCTCTTCTTCTAAAGCCGGCCTAACCTTGGCAGCTTCTGATCTCCAACGAGTAGCATACTCGCGGAATGTCTCCGTAGGTTTCTTCTTTAAGTTCTGGATGTAGAACACATCTGGCACATTTTTTGTGTTGAATCTGAACATGTCCATGAAATCAGATGCCATACTTACCCAGTTCGACAACTTCTTCAGGTCTTGGCTAATGTACCAAGACAGAGCATCCCCTTTCAGACTTCTCATAAAGAGCTTCATGCGAATCTTTTCATCTTTTCCTACTCCGACCAGCTTGTCGCAGTATGTTCTCAAATGAACTCTGGGATCCCCGGTGCCATCGAACATTTCGAACTTGGGAGGTTTGTACCCCTCAGGCAGTTTGACATCTGGTTGAATGCAAATATCTTTGTAATTTAGTCCCTCGATCCCCTTGCTTCCTTCAACACCCTGAACTCGGCTAGTCAGCTTGTTGAGTTCTGCAGCCAGATTCCTGATAAGAGAGTCTTTGTCATTAGACTTAGGTGTGCTCGAGGCGGGCTGAATGGGGTGTGGTATGGTTTCTACATAGATGGGGGTGTTGTTGTGATGATCATTTGTATAGTTTAGTGGTTCAGGGATGAGCAATGGGGTGTTGTTTGAAGTGTGGCATATGTTGCAGTGGTGATGGGGAGCGAGTTGGTTTTGTGGTTTCGGGATGTTTTGTGGTGGTTTGGGATTTTTAGTGAGGGAAAACGACAAGCTTGCCAAGTTCCAAAATTGGTCCAGTTCTTCCTGAAATTTCAATAATTTCTATTTGAGCTGGGAGGCACTTTCCCCTGAAACCTGAATACCCCAAAGAGCCTCTACCTTTTCAACTGAGTTCTCCTTTCTGATGTTGCTCAAATCTTCCATTTTTCCCTTGTTCTTATTTCGGATAGGAGGAGGAGGAGGAGGAGGAGGAGATGGAGGTCCCTTAGATCTTGTAGAGTAAGATGACGATGCCAGAGTGCACGAACTAACCTTTGGGGAGGGGAATAAACAAAAGGAAAAACAAAGCAAGGTAACAAGTTAGTGAGGATCGTGAGAAGAAAACGTTGCAATATTTAAACACATAGTGCAAGAATATAAATCGTGTCCTAATTTGGGAGCCTCGTTGTGCACGAGATAGGCCTAGCGACAAGTTGATTTGGAGAACTTATAATATTAAATGCCTCATTTTATTGATAAAAGTAAGACAAATCCCAAAACGACACTAAAATAGCAGAAAATAAAATGTCACTAATGGCCATTGGCCTTATTACATTTAAAGCAAAGAAAGGACTCCTAACTACTTGGTCCCAGAAGGACCTTCCCCAGACTCGGCATCTTTAGCTCCATCGAACAGCTTCACCAGCTCACGTAGTCCCAGCAGCAAGTAGGCTCTAGCCAAGTGTCCTCCTTCGTTTCCCTCAGCATTCTGGCAGTTTTCAATCCTCTCGATGAACTTCTTTTCTAGCTCCACTAAACCCCGCTCCAAATACACCAGTTGCTTGTTGGCGCTGATAGCCATATCTTTCCATTCTTTAATTAGCATTTGATGGGCTTCTTGAATTTCCCGGTGCTCACTTTCGCATTCCCGAATCCTCTTGCATAATTGGTTGTACTTAACCTGTACTTCAGCCTTTTCATCGATGATCTTGTGACCTCGAACAAACCCGGGTTGTCCTAACCCACTATGATCGTCTTCCAACCAGCTTAGATAGTATGGAGTATAAACAGCATGGTACCTGTCTGGTTCTATGGAATCCTTTCCCAGGACGATTTTACAGTGCCACATATGCTGAGCTTGACACTTGTATGGACTATCGTCATCTTGAAAGTCGGCCCTAAAGTGACTCATTTTGTTAACCCATGGTATAACCTGCTTTCTTCCTGCCTGCCTCATGACTCAGAGAGGGACATAAGGATAAGTTCCTCTTAGACCGATGAGTATAAGAAATGGTGAATCCCGAGATCGGACAATGAACTCTTCAGTAGGGAACCGTTCGAACATCCATTGCACTTTGTCCTCTTTCAGATTTTCGAACAATTCTACCCACCCTTTGGCATCTTCTGGTTGGGCAAACAAGTTAGGCATATAGTTCATTCGCCTTGGCTAATGGAAGGCGATATGATCATCCCAGTCTCTGCGCAGAATCTCTTGCCGATATTCACCCCTTTGGAGGTGCTCCATGAGCCAGAGTTGGAGCAGTAAGTTACAACCCTCAAAGTGTTTGGCCCCTTGTTGACAATTTTCCAGGGCTTGGTATATCTCCGCAACGATCGTAGGTACTATGCTAAAAAGATGCCGGCCAATTCCTTCCATTAAAGTCTTGGTGACCATGGACAGTCTGGTATGGATCCTAGCTTTCTTCATACGAAATACTATCATCCCCAAAAAGCAGAACATAAAGACAAAGACTCTTCTGTGGATATGCCCCAATGATGTGAGGGCGAATTCATCTGGGTAAGTGCGGTAGGACTTGCTATTGTCGTATCTCTCGTATAGATAGTCGAAAGGAATGTAGGAATCCTTCAAGCATGTCAAGTCTGTGTTCTTTTTTACTTACATCATTTTGAGAAAACCCCTACCTTTACGATTTTCTGGCATAAGCAAACCCGGAGTCTCCTAGGGGATACCATCTAGTCCTCTTATTTCCTCGAGTATATATGTTATTTCAAGGTCCCCTAAGCGGAACACAGACCTATCTCCATCCCAGAATAAAGTTGCAGCCTCTATGATTTTGTTGTCGGGTTTGATTTCCAGAAGAGAAGGCAAATTTCCCAAATATTTACGGACGAGGGTCTGATCACTGGAGTGAAGGTCTTCCCACCAGCTTAGCAACCTTGGTTGGATGTTGGTTACCATGCCGAATCTGGGGACTTCGTGCCTTATTTTCTGCAAAACAAAGTATTAGAACTTTGCCCCTGCCGGACTCGACTATTTAAATATCAATAATTGGCATAAGCAGCATTTAGTTCTCCAAATAAATGCACAGACGTGGTAATGTTTGTTTGGGTTCCAAGGAAACCCAGTGGACTTTGGACAAGGCTATCTTAAAGAGTCATTATGCGGACAGCATAACCGACTCGGCTAGGTTTGATAGTGATGCATGCACAATTGAATAGAGTAAGGTTTCTATGGGGTGCTAGACCGGCACCCTTGAGCGGACAACTCAAGAGAGAAAGGAACGGAACCGTTGACTGCACCGCTGATCGACTGATTTTACTGCAAATACGCCTTTGCCAAATTTAAGGGGTGATAATATCGGAAGGGTGCAACCACTCATTATAAGTGTTGCTATGTTATTTTGTTTGGAATGAGTGGAATATGATGTTGAGTATGCAATTACAAGAATGAAATAAATTATCACGTATTTGCACGTTCATAAAGTAATGATTACAATAATTGCTCATAATTACAACAATATTGAAGGAAAGCGGTAAAAGAAAGCATTAAAGAAAATAAACAAAGAGCCAAGTCAGTTTCGTAGTAGAAAAGAGATAAAGACATTAAATAAAGGCAATAACGAAGCAGTAAAGTCACAAGTAACATGAAATGTTAAAAGCCTAAAGAAAATCCCCAACAGAGTCGCCATGCTGTCGATGACCCCTTTTTCTAAGGCGAAATCGGGTTTATGACATTTGGACGGACAACTAGTTTCCTTTTGGGAATTGGGTTTGCAATTTAGAAGAGTCGCCACCTAATGATTAAGTGCATTAGGACACTGAGAAATTAAAAGAGAAGTAGAACCAGAGAATGGGTAAGGGCTTGAAATTATCTCGGGAGGAAGGTGTTAGGCATCCCTCAAGATCCACTAGTGTGGTTCCCGACCATGCTATAATTGTGACTTTAAATGTAACAACAAATAAACATACAAGGCAGCTTTCGCATAACGATTGCAAGTGTAAAAGTTAAATAAACATGCTGAAGTTTGGGAATATGCGATTTCATAATTATTTAAAGAATATATAAGTGCAGAAAAATGGGGATCAAATAATTGGTACAAATAATCAAACAAAGGAATGAAATGGGGCGGAAATTTGGAAAAGAAATAGTACTGGAAATTAAATAAAAAGAGATTTTAAAGTGATTAAAGTAAAAAACGGGGTTTAAAAAACTGACAGTTTTAAAATTTCTAAAAAAAAGAAGTAAACACATAAAAAGGGAGGGGGTCCTAAGTTTATAAATAACATGGATCACCCCATGCAATACCCAGTAACCATTTATACACGTGATGTTATCGCGTGATCATAATATCCATGTCCACCCTTTCCCACCCCGTTAAGGTACTAAATCACGGAATGGTCTCGTTACTTATTGCGTGTTACTACCCGCCCCAATCCTATCGGTCCTGGAGGCATTTGGGACTACTAATCCTAAAAGGGGGAACGAGTTGGGGGGCTCTTTTTTAGAGTTTAAAAGGATAAAAGTCTAAGGCGATAAACTAAACACATAATGCAGTTAGGGGAAACACATAGCAGATTAAAGGCTCAAACAAGCCTCCTCACTTAAAGAAGCAAATTATCTAGCATGACTTCAAATACTGGTTATAGTCTGAATTAAATTTAAAGCGTTAGGACAGGCTACTTTATCACATATTTCTCATATGAGAAGTCTGAATTAGGCCTTGTCTGGTTGTAGTTTATCAGGGAATGACGCAGTTGATTAATTACATACTGGTTTGCCTAGAGGAGGCCTATAAGCATGATATCTAACAATGCAGAAGGCGTACTGATTTTAAAGAAAGGTTACTGGTTTTACAAACAAAAGTTCTGCAGATTTTGATATTGATTTTAAACTCATAGGTGAAATAGATGAAGCTGATCAACTGATTACATCCTATAGGCATGATTTCTAAGCGTTGTTGGTTTTAACACGACTACATGAGTGCAGGAGTCCTATAGGCATGGTATATAGAATGAAGTTGATTGTTATTAAACCTTTGATTATTTTCCCAATGACAGACGTATATGCAGAGGTGCAGAAACAAAACTATAAGCATGATTTTCTATATGCAAAAACTTATAGGCATGGTTTCTAGTAATGAAACAATCTTATAGGCAATATTTATAATGCAGTAATGAAACAATCTTATAGGCAGGATTTCTACGTGTAATGTATAACTTATAGGTAGGATTTCTAAATGCGAATGCATAAACTTATACATGATTTCTATATGCAGAAATTTATAGGCAGGAGTTCTATATGTTATGCATGAATGCAGAATTTGTAAATAGTAATCCTTATGAGCATGTTGTCTACCCATATTCATACATAAATGACCCTCCCTTTTTCACTAGAACCCCATAGTTATTATAAATTATTACAGACCCGAATGAATCAACAAAGATAAAAAATTACATTAGAAATTCAAGCTACAACCAAACAGCCTAATTTAGACTCAAGGTCTAACAATATGAGATAAACCAACTTCCAAAGATCATATTTCCAAAGCCTTTCTCATCTTTTGGGTGTGTCAAAGTTTCAAGGGGCTTCATGAACCCCAGACAGTGCGTACACCCAAATACATTCGCATGATCAGATTATAGTGCAGTGTGGAAGGGCCAGCCCTCAAATGTCCAAGTTTAGAGGGAACTCAAGGTCCCAAAGCAAGGCTCATAGGAGTGGGCAGAAATTAGAGCCTAAGAGTAAGTGTAAGTGCATAGGGGAAATTAGGGAGTCCAGGGCAGGCTAGTGGTCATGCCCGGCAATCAGGAATGCTGGCACACCTCTGACCAGCCTGTTAGCCAAATCTTAGGAGTTAGGATCCATTGACGATCAAGTTCAGACCTGAGCAGTATTTTGGATACTGCTAAGCCAAAACCTTAACTCAGACACATATAGGGGAATATGGGGTAGGGATTCACAATAGAAACAAATGCAAGGAAAGAACATACATAGTTTATTCACTGAATATGAACAGCAGAGTAAACAAGAATGCTGAAACTATAAAGTAAACACATAGAGGTGAGGTAGAAAAATTAAATCAGACATACCATTTTCAGGGAAAATAGGTAAAAGAAACAGTAGTCTTGAAAAGCCAATTTGTAAGCAAGCAGTTCCAAAAGATCTCAGAAAAGCAGGGTGTTGAGAGAGTATTGAACTCAAAGCAGTATTGTAAGTGTGTGAGTTGAGAGTAAAAGTTCGAGGTATTGAACTCGAAGTGTCCTTAAAAGTGCAGGAGGGTAGTCCCTTTTATAGTGCCGAGAAGCAAGTAAGAAAGGTAAGAAAATAGTTTGCAATCAATCACATAGAATTTCCCTTCAGTTAAGGGATTTGATTTCCAACGGGTAGAATACAATTAAAGAAAGGGATTTGAAAAAATATTTTCCTAGAAGTATAATAAAGTGTAAGTACATAGAAGCTATTTAAGGCAACAAACCAATAGTACACGATTTGTAAAAAAGGAAAGGGAATGAAATAGTAAAATCAAAGTTTCAAACTTTTACTCGAATTAATCAAGTCAGGAAAGGGGTAACGAAAGGTTTAATTAGGGAAAATCAGTAACAATCAGGTAAAAACAATTAAAGGAATTCGGAATCAATTAGTAGTTGGCAAAACCTTTTGAAAGTAGAGTCCTTGTATATAAAGCACACAAATGTGAATCAAGAAGGGATTGTCAAGTTATTTAGAAGAGAGTCTAATCAAAGAAAAGTTCAGAATCATAAGCAAAAAGGGTACAAGTCCAATTTGTAGACTCACAATGAGTTTGAGAGTCCAGGGTCCCAAAGTGGAACCCTAATTCAAACGCAAAAATCAAAATTGCCAAGAAACCCCCAAATCCTAGGGTTTGGAATTGAATCAAACATAGAGGTGAGAGGCAAGCCATTTGTTTCAGAGTCTCGACAAAACAGATATGATAGCATGTTTGAACGACCAAGGAAGAAAAATCACGAAGAACATATTTGAGAAAACTCGGAACCTAAACAAGTTCAGAAGAAGGAGATAATACAAACTTGAACACAAGGAGATGAAACATGTAAGAACATGAACAAAGTCCAGTAAACAAAAATCAGATAACTTAACGGTAAACACATATTATAAAAGAGTAAAGAAAACATAGCAAAGATTATCAGAAGTAACATGTATAGTAGAAAAGAAAAGGTAGAAGACAGTACATGCATAACAAAAAGAAATCACACGAGCAGAGTATGGACAAACACACATAAAGCAAAGAAGAAGAAAAATCAGTAAGATTTTTTCCAAAAAAATCCTTTCAGAAACCCTAAAATCGGAGAGAAACGATTTTGAAAAGAAACTTTTGGGGAAAACACTTTAGATGGCAAGAAAAGCATAGATACAGTATAGATCTAAGCAAATAATGGTTAAAGAACCTCGAATAGCTTCTGAAACCCTAGAAATGAGAAAGGCTTGGAAACAGGTCTGATTTTGAGTCGGAGAGGCTCATAGTGCTTGAATATGCCGGGGTAATGGCCGGAGAAACCATAGATCTATAGATCTGAGAAGGATCTGAAGGAGAACCATCGAGGTCAGGTCTCGAAGCTTCGAAAGCCATAGTTTATTGATGGAGGGGAGTGAGTAACAACCATTCATGGCCTGAGAAGCCATGGATTCCGGTGGAATGGTGGTTGAAGAGGGGTAGAAGGAGGCTAGGGTTTCGGAGAGTTTGAGAGACGAGGGGATTCAAAGGCGGCTGATTAGGTAAAAGTGATTAGGGTGAGTGATGTTTGGGAAATTAAAAAGGAAAGGGAAAATTATGGTTGTTGATCAAAATGATCAACGGCCTGGATCAAAGGGGGAGCCGGGCGGGTAAAATTAATGGGTTAGGGATCGGGCAATTTAGGAATTGGGCTGGTCCGGTGAGATCTGAAATTGGGGTTTAATGAGGGGTCAATTTGGGCTAAAATTTAAATGAAATAGAGCTAACTTTTAAATAACAGCTTTTTTCCTTTTTATTTTGTAAAAATAGTAAAGATGATTTTAAAAGCAAATTAAAAATACTGAAATAATTTATAGTGTATAAATATTAATTTAAAGATACTGGACCCAATTTTACTATTATAAAATGCTATTAATCTTAAAGTAGGCTACAATTGCAATTAAATGCAATTTAGTCTTTTAAATACCAAATAAATTTGTAAAAATATACAAAAATCACCTTAGTTATATTTTGGTATAAATATGAGAATAAAATAGGTCATTCACCAAAATGATAATCTTTGGAAATAATTATTGGATTTTATACTGCTAAAATAGATAATAAATTGATTTTGAAAATCTCTAAAAATTACGTAAAATACCAAAACACTTTGGCATGTTTATATATGCATGTACATGCTATTTTGAAAGTGTTTTGTATACGAAAATACATAGGAAAAAATTGGGTATCAACAATGGCCAAACTCAGTGTCAAAGTTCAACTGAGCAGACTGAGAGTTTGACATTTTTGGGTTGACCTGAAATTAAGACTTCGAAGAACAAGCGTAAAATAGGGTATGTTATGAAGATTCATATCAAATCACCAGTATTACCTTTAGTGTCACGGTATGCGCCAAATTGTTTATTCCAAAATTGGGTAACAATTAAATTTGTACGCGATAGAATATGTGGTTTGATTTAACACGAATAATTAATAATATCAAATAGATGAGTTGGAGATTAAATAAACGCTCTAACCAATTGCAACATTACGGCCAAGTCTGAACTTAGACTGACCAATGAGCTCGTCCTCGGCTGGACCCTGGGTTCAAGCCCGGTCGTGAATAAAGAACAAAACAAATGAGAAAAGCTTTAACAACAGCTAAAAGGCAGAAAATAAACTTATATTGCTTTGATTTACGTATTATAGTATATGTTACAAAAGAAAAACTTCTCATTTATATAGTAGGAGAGTTTCATCGCTAGTATAAGTCTAAAAAGGGTAAAAATCTTCCTTTCCCAGTAATTACTTATTCATAATCGAGAAGCGAGATCCTGTCGTGATGTACAGTTGAGTGCGAGTATCACGACCCTCTATCTGTCATGCATCTATCTGTCATGCATAACCGTTTACCGCGTCTCCCGAGATCTTAGAACTCATTCTTGGCCCGGGGCGCGTCGCTTTACCATACCCGATGACGGGCACATCGTTCACTCTTCCTGAATTTCGATACGAAGGGTCTCGTGCATCCATGCTCTCCCGCCGTTTTCTCATCGGGAGATCAGGATAGGCATTACCCCTAATTTTACTCGTACACAATTAATTTAAAACATTTTAGTGACTCTAGAGATTCTGTTTTTCTTTTCAGAAATCTCTCTGTCAATATTTGTTAATACCATACTCTTTTTGTGCCTTAATGAAATGCTAATTTTGCTTATATGTTCGTAGCTGAGAGGGAGCAAATCAAACCACGGCAAATAGAACAAACGGTAAGAAAGCTCTTTCTTTGCAGCTTTATCGATATAACCAACGAGAAGCACCAAGACGATGGCATATGCACGTCGCATTATAGAACTCCAATGCGTCAAAGAACAATGCAATACTTTTCTGAAAGGTTAAAATTATGTTTTTAACTTGTTCGGGTAGAATTGTACAACCTCAATATGTTTCATAACTTATTATTTATAACGAATTTTCACTTGCAGCATCTTTTGAAGCGTACCTCGTTAAAATATTACATTTTGTTTTCATTTTTAGAGTGCTACCTCTAGTACCTGTCTTCGTGATTTAGCTTCCTATATTCATCCATCAACTATCTAGAACTAGAACTTGAACAAAAAAGGAAATGCAAAAAGAAAAAAAGAATTGTCACACTGTAATAACAGCAAAGCTGAACTTCTGGAACAATTGGAAAAGAGAATTCTCTATACAAGCACAAGATTTCGTAAAACAAAGAAAGGAATTGGTAAAACACTGGCTCACCTTCAACTCACTATTACGTCCATCATCTTTCTAAGTAAGAATCGTGTGAGAATTTGTGTTTTCAGGGAACAATAAGACACATCAACTAAAATGTCAATGTTGAGCATGCGGCGATATGACCAGCTTGAAGTGTGCATATATTTCCTGAAAGAAGAAATTGTACCAAGCCAGAGTTATTTAACAAAATTAGTTCTGATTCATGTTGGAGAAAGATATGAAGGAAGAAGCAGATTAGCCTACCAATTTCATCTCAGTATAGCCTCAAGTAACCTCCCTTTTCATTTCTTTCCCTAACTCCTGTACTTCTTCTAAGGAAGGATCTCCGGTTGAGAGACCAACTTCTTTTCATGTCTCGCCTTCTCTTCCAAGCTACTACGTGACTATAAAGCGCGGGAAAAAGGAAGCAAAGGAGAACCAACAGTAGCAGAACCACACAGAGCAACATAACATTGCGGAACCCCTCCTTCAACTCAGGTTCTCTTTGATTGGTCCAAGGAACTCCTCCAACATTCATCCCAAAAACTGTAGCATAGCAGACAAATAAGTGATCTCAGATGTTTCTCAAACTACTAAATGATAAAACATGACTTGGAATTATGAAAGAAGTTCATTAAGAAGTTCACCTCCGGTTACTACTGACAAGGGAAGAAAGACGATGGAGAGGAAGGAAAGGTAGTAAAGTTTTTTATTTATCTGCTCAGACTGCCAGCTGTCAAGACCTGCCTGAATTGCTGTTACACGATTGGCAATAAACCCAACATTCTCCTTTAGTCTTCTCAGTCGACCAATTAACTCTTCAAGTGAAGTGATGTCATCGCTGGCAAACCAACCTTTTGAAGAACATTTCTCCTTCACTCGCGGAAATACTTGCTCACCATGTGCGATCACCTGCAACAAGAGTGATTAAGATAAAATCTATCTCTAGAAAACCACAATAGCATAAGGAAGCTGCTATTTATACGACCAAAATGGGCAAGGTATTCTCAATAAACTATTGCCTTCCATAATGGGGACTAAATTTAGAAAACCACAAGAAATCCAGGAAAAGTGAGAAGATAACAGCGCAGGCTTGGTAACCAACAGAAATCCTTGGCTCATTGAAAGATGCTGGTGTCATCTCTCTCTCTCTCTCTCACACACACACACACACACATATATATATATATATATATGTATTACATATACATATATATATATATATTGATGGGAATAATGTACTTTAGGCTGGTTGTGCAGCTTGTGGACTTTACCAACCTCTTTTTTTTTTTTTGACAAGGAAAAGGACAAACTAAACCTAAGCCAGCGCCCTTTCAGGAAGCCAATCCAGCCTGTTTGTTTGTGCTTGTCAATCTTTATGTCCACTAACATTTCCCCTTAATCCATTCACTGCCAGTTTTCCCCTTACACTTAGTAGCTTTTCCCTCCCCTAAATGGTCATAGAACCCTCTATGAACTCGCTCTGCAACTCTTCTTTCTCAATTTACTTCATTCTTCTTCATTTGAAGTCACTTTTTCTTCCTAAATTGTTTTAGTGCATGTGTTTGTGATGCTCCTTTCTGTTCCCTCCCCCAACCCCAGGGAGTTAAAGATTAGAAAGAAAACCACTCCGCCTATATGCTATATACAAGACATGCATATTGTTTTTGTTGCCCCTTTCAACCCCATCATTGGCTATCGAGTTACTAAAGTAATTTAAATCAATACCTAGAAACTTCAAAAAACACGTTAACCAATATTGTGGAAGAGCTTCTCTCCTCAAAGAATGTGTAACTGTGTAGACATCCTTACTCTTACCATCCTTGTAAAGAGCTGACTTTGGTCTTCATTATAGAATAAAATCAAGGATGTCATTTTTCTCTTCCCCCTTACCTCAATTAAGGATAAGGCGACTTAGGTAACAAATCGGTGCAGTATGCTGCTCCGCCAAGCAAGGAGTGTAGCACAGAGCAAAAAGAAACCAAATTTAATATCATGAGTGTACGTTACCCCTTATCTCCTCCTAATCAGTATGCATTTGTGCCACTTCATTCTTTTTGTTGCGACAACTACCAACCCCGAACTCTTGCCCTAGTGGCATGGAGAGGACTCTCTCAACCACTATGAACAAGATTGCCGGTTTTGTGCCACTTAATTCTTTTCTGATTCTTCTTGCAATTTTAATGTTTCTGTACTTGGATCTTCTTTCATTTGATTGGGTTTGATCAATATGTAAGGAGATGGCGGAAGAGAAAAAGTAAAAAAAAAAAAATGGAGCAGCGAGAACGTAACATACAACAAAACCTATGTTTTGAATTGAACTTCAGCAAGGGCATCTAGTTATACAGAATATTTGTTGAGAGATGAAACTGATAACAAACAAACCTACCTCTTTTACTACTCCTCATCTATTTCTTACCCTAGACTTTTATCAAGTACTAGTGCTTTACATGGCGTGCACTTAAACATCAATCACTTTTCCATCGAAGGTTAAACAACCTGACAACTTTCCTAATCCCCTCCATCCACCTACCTCACTAGGCAGCATCACCATGCAATTAAATTTAATTGTTTAATCACAGATTTCTTAAACAAAGGAAAGTGGGGCGACCAAAGAAGAAGAAGAACATCCATGAACTAAAGAATCTTAGCACAAAGCAAAAAGCAGTAGGAAAACAGAGAGGATCAGATTAAACCAATCCAAACTTAAATGTTCCTCAATAATTGTTATAATTTAAAAAAAGGGGAGAACATTTTGTGCTAGTTAAGATATAACCCTCTTTTTAGTCATAACTACATCCTCATCCTTACTAAATTTAAAAAAGGAAGAAACATTTTTGTTAACTGAAGGAAAACAGAAAAAAGGAAAAAAACTATTTTGTCAGATCCACAGGAATGAAGAACTACCTGGAGGAGGCGCTGCAGGTCAAGATGCATCTTTGGAAATCTTCTATCGTCCAGCAATTGTTTCTTCAAAGCAAAACCACCTGCAGCCAAAGCAGAATAAAATCATTCATTTAAACAATCAATAACGAACTCCAAGAAAATTAATAAAAGGAAGATGGTTTCAGGAATTAAATAAATGAGTATTTATTTTCTTCATAAAGCAGCACCAACCACTAAAATCAAAGGAAAAAATGTCATGCATTGCGGTGAGAGAGTAAAATCAAGAAGTAATTTCATAAGTGATTTTAGCACTAAACAATTATAGGAAGTAATGGGGATATTTCCTAGTCACCTTTTGTTTTGTATGGTAACCCCAGGTCCACCCAAACCTTTTGCACTCAGGAAACTGAGCAGTGGCTCATTCCTATTTTTTCTCCTTTGGTGAGTCATACCACCAACCTTGATTGGAGGATGGAGAGTCTTTACGCTACCCTCAAAATGTAATTCAGGAAATTTTCCTTATCTTTTTTTTAGTATTACAAAATAGTTATTATTATAGTCTACTGACCCAAACGTTAAGGCCGACTAAAGAGATGTATATTTTGATCTTTGAGTTTATGAACTCCTACTACGCATATGAATGTGCAAGTAGCATGCAAATAGAATTAGTATGAGGGTTTAAGCTTCAAACTGTATCACTAATCATGAGGACTGACATCACGAATTGACAATGTCGTCAGGTTGCAAACATTCCATGAACCTTATGTGATGGAATGTATTTTCCATCTCAAAAACCAGAACAAAATGATTATTTAATATTACACAATAGGAAACACTAAATCACAACAACTGATTTCCCAGTTTGACATTTATAAGAAAAATATACCTTTGTCCAATTCCAGCTCCATTGAATCCAACTCAATCTCCAGCTTCGTCACAACATCTTGAAGGTGATCCACATGAGTGTCTATGATGTGAACAACCAGATTTGAAAGCGATTTAGGTACAGGATTATCAGCTTCTTCGGAATGATTCATCATCAACAGAAAATCAAGAACATGCTCCCTGATAACAGTCCCACCCCTTTCCTTCAGCTCAACACCACCAGAACTTGGACTTTCCACAATGGGAACCTCTGAGAGAAGAGATTCATTTACTGGGGAGAAACCCAATCTTGGAACACGGCCTAGTGACACCGTGATCACAGAATTCTCGGTAACTCTTGCTGCAATTCTAAATGTAAATTTACTGGATGCAGGGCCAGGTGAATTAACTCGAAACACAAGAGCCCCATCAACATGCCCACAAAAAGGTCCATTGCTAACAAGTGACAAAATGTCTTGGAGCTTCAGAGGGGGACAGAGTACATCAATAAGATACTGTGCAGATTGTGAGAGTCTCTGGTTCCACTTCGGTAGCTCAACGTGGTACCAACAGAATTCCTTGCCTCTACCCTCTGTTAAATCCCATTCCTTATTAAAATAATTCCCTTCTCCATCAAAAATATAAGCTTTTTGCCTCACAGCACCAGAAAACCGGGAGTTATGGTAAGAGATGTCCCTAATACGTGCCCGTGAGGTTGGTTCTCCATCCATTTCCTCTTCTTCTCCCTCTCCCTCTACATTTTGATCTTCGCGATTAAGTTCCATCACTCCTTAGCCAACTTTTAAATCCAGCAAAATAATAAAGTAACCCTCAATAACCTAAAGCCTATTTCAATATAGATATCTACTTAAATTCCCAGATATTTCCCACTTTTATATATTCCCCAGAAACAAATTTCGGGCACAATGAACTAAACCAACAATAATGACCCAAATCAAGATAGACAGAAATGTAGAGAATTCATGGAAACAGCATTATCAGCATTTCCCCTAAAAAAAATAGGCTAAGCGCATTCACATTTTCCCTTCAAGGAATTCATGCTCATAATGATTCGATAAAGAATAAGCACATTTCAAAGACACGCGGATTAACAGAATTAAAACCCCACTAAAACATATTCAAAGACCAGCAAAAATATAAATCTGTTCCCTGCCAACCGCGAAGAGAGCAACAATGGAATAACAACAAACAACACAAGACAGCTCAACTACGCCTAAGTTCAAACTAATTGGAGTCGGCAATATTCATTCCGCTCCATTTTGACCCTTTTCGTGCCAATACAAACAAGCGAGAAAATGATGATGCAAAACGAGGACTTGTTCACCCGAAAAAACACACCTGTTTGGAAATGATTTCTGTAGGATTCCTTCTCACAAGCAATAAGGAAATGAAAGAAAAAAAAATTAGCGGAGAAAACGAGAAAGGATCAATTGCTCAGATCAATAGCTTTTCAACATGTTGGGAAGTTTCTTTGAAGGTTCTTGTTCTTCAGTTGAATTTGTTTAACATTGTTTTTGTTTATTTTAATTTTAATTTAAAGAAAAAGTCTGGTCCACTAAGTAAAGACTCGTCGCAATTCCGCTCATGCTCCGTTTGTTTGTTATTTCTATAAGAGACATCCGAAAATGTTTGTTCTCACTCAACGGTGACATTCAATATGCCTTGCATTAAACCAGAAAAAGGTAAGTAAAAGGATAAAAAGGAATACCGCATTTATAGCGAGTGTTCTATAAAACCCCTGAAGTTTCTGCATTTATTTTAATTTGGGAATCGATAATAAATGCTAGTCCGATAAACACGTAATTGTTTTATTGGCTGAAGTATGCAAACTATTGAGGAATCTCTAGATAAAAAGGATAATTTGATATTTATATATAATAATTAATAAACCGGGAAAATTTCAACATTTGGTCTTAAACTTTGCGAAATGGTTAAAATTTGCCTTCAATAAATATTTGCTTGGGATCAAATATCTTTTGATGTTACAAGAATGGTCCAAATATGTTCTTATTCACTAAAGCGAAAGCTTTACAACATATGCGTCAAATTTGTACCTGAACTACGCGAAATGGTTCAGATTTACCCCCGAACTTTTAACAAGAATATCATTGTTTTGGCAGCTAAAGACATTTAAAATTTATCGGATTTTGTTTACCCTCAAAATCAAATAACAATTGAATTTATAAGTGGTTTTAAAGATACGTGGATTAATTTGACACAAAGCCATATATTGAATTATAAATAAACCAAATATAATAAAAAAAATTCAAACCGTGTGACTTGAACAGTTATAGCCTTGGGAAATGGGTCTCGCTCGAACTAAATGTTATTCAAATAATGTCAAATACAGAAGAACAGTATCTTGCAAAAAGAAAGTAATATTATAAATACTTTGGGATGCGTATTACAATATGTATTACAAAAAATCAGGCCCCTTTTATATAGTAGGGGAGTCCTGCTTTTGGTACAATCCTATAAAAGATAAAAAAATCTCATGCTTTGCTAATTAACCGGTTCCTCATTGATACATACCGAGATTCCCGCCGTGATATCTGACCGGTTACGGATATTTCGGCCTTCCGTTATCTAGTCCAAAAATGTTACCTCGGGCTCATTCAGAATCGGGATCAATTCTGAGGTCACGGACTCGGTAACCTCGAAGACAGGTTTTCTAACCTCGTATCCTGGCTCGATGGAACCCAGGGTCGAACTTCAATTCATTATATTTTAATCACAATCTGTCATGCAATAGATGAGTCCGATTTCGACCGTATACAGATAGTCCCCTCGTTTTTCGGAGTGTAAACGACGAGAAACGGTATGAGCCCTCAATCCTCATCTCGATACTTTGTGTCAGAAATGACAAAATAGACAAAACGTCTCATCAGTCACGTCTTAATGGCATTTAATGTTCGTCAGTTGTTGGTCGACCACTACAGGCTTTTGAACCGTCGTTCAAAAACTGTAAATATCACCTCATTCATTCATTCAAACTTTACATCCAATCTTTTCCTACTCTTGTTCTCGAGAAATCTTTGCATTTTATAGCATTTGTGCCCAAATTTCTTTGAGCTCTTTGTAAGAACTCTTGCTTGTCTTCACTCGCATCATCAAGTGTACCCCCTTCACTTTCTCTCATTCATCTTTTACCCTTTGTTTGAAAAGAAATGGTAAAAAATTTTAAGACAGTACAGCAAAAAGAAATTGTTTCTTCATCATGGCCGGTCGGCGAGGAACTAGCGGCAGAACCTCCTCTTGGTGCGTTTATTCTCGGCGGTTGTTTGGTGGATGCCGATTTTAAGGTTGAAAAACCCTCACCCGTACCGGTCGGGGTGAGAAAGTTTTGAGGTACATCTGCTCGATTACCGAAGACATCCTTCCCATGGTCAAGAAGGATTGTAACTGGGTCGATAAAGATGTGGTGGTTCCCGATCTAGATGAAGATATTACTACCTACGTAGAGGGATACTTAAGTGTGTACACTTATCCCTTTATGCTGGGCTCGTTGGACCCGATAATCATCCATTTCTGCAAAAGGTATGTGGTGTTTCTTGGCTAGATTCACCCTTCATTTTGGAGAATTGTCATTCTTCTTTGGTTTTTTGTGAGCAAGATTGACGCTTGCTCGTTTACTATTGATCACTTGATGCGCCTCTACAGTCCCCGATTCTTTCTGGGGGGAGGATTGATTAAACTAGCAAGTCGGGCTAGTAAAGCCCTATTCTCGAGCATCGACGAAGATCAGGACAAGGTTGGTTAAGCAGTTCTGTACGAGTGAGTACCTCGGACCTGATCCCAGTCGAGCACATGCCATTCCTCGAGAGGTGGAACACAAAACGTAAGTAAAGTTTTGTTTTTCCCAAAGTTTTATTTTTTACTCTCTTCTCCTTCTTTCTTATCGGTGTTTGGTGGCGATGCAGCCATTGCTCGAGTCTCAAACGCAGTCCCTCGACTCAAGGAGTAGGTTGAGGGCATTGTGTTCCAAAGACCATATTTCGAGCGTGCATGGCGTGAGCTTTTGAATGGCCGTGGGAGGCCCTTTCTCACAGTTAATCTTTTCCTGAGAGAATAATACTTGTTTTCCTCATGCCGTTGAGTTCTTATTCATTTCCTTTTTCTTTGCAGGTCTTTCCAAAGATATCACCGTGAGGCCACCATCTAGTGGTGAGGATAGCCCCATCGATTTCCCTGCTCCGAGGCAGGAGAAAAAGAAGAGAAAGGCTCCGAGTTCTCTGAACTCGGAGAAGCAAAAACCGAAAAGATGGCTAGTGTGCAAATCCAAGGAAAGCACTAGCCCCTAGAGCTCCCATCAGACTCAATCCACCGGCTGAGGGATGAGTTTGAAGAAGAAGAAGCTCCCCAACTAGTGGCCCGCGTGTGAGGCAACACCGAACTGCCTCAAACTAGGGGGACGATGAGGAGGCAGTGACCGAGGCCATTGAATCGGAAAGGGGCAAGGTCGATTTTACCCAAGTCGAGAAACCGACAAAGAGACTGCAGCTGACGCTCCTCGAGTGGAGGATAATGCCTAGAAGGATGCGCTTGGAGTGATAGATCTCTCTAAGTTACCCTCGTTTACCGATTCCATGGTCCACGACGCTTAGAGGCTGAAAGAACACCCAAACAGGGTCCCCAAGGAGTAGTGGACCAGTTTCACAACTTTTTTGAAGGTTTAGACTCTACCACCTTGGAAGATATCACCCGGGTTGGGTGATTTACCGGTACAAATAAGAGTCCGTCTTCGGGAACCAGTGGGTCTTCTTCGAGGCCGAAACTGGTAAACTAGTTCCCAGCTCCGAGTGTAGATCCTGACAGAAAGCAGTCGATTGTTATGTCTATTACGGAGGATGAACAGGTCCTCTCTGCCCACATGGGGGTTGCACGTAATCTTCTGTGCTTGGTGTTATACCCCATTTAAACCGGGTCAAATTAGAGTATAACATATTAGCGATTCTGAGGTTTACTTAATTTTAAGAGAGTCGCCACCTAATTAATTCTAAGGTGAATTAGGACACCTATCTTTAAAGATTAAGTCAAACTCTGTCTTATGGTCTTAACTTAAAGATTCTAAGTAAGGGTTTTAAATATTTCAAAAGGAAGGTTTTTAAAGCACCTTTCAAAATCCGTTAATACAGTTAACCAACCAAGCTTAGGTTAAAAATATCAAAAATATTATTTGAGATATTTTAGCAAAATATAGCTTACAATATAGTAGTTTAACTTTGAAAGACCTTAATAAACTTTTGAAGAATATTTTAATACTTTCAAATTTATAAAAGTTTTGAGACACACTAATTATTGAACTAAATTATTGCTATTTTTATTATTTTTATCTTGCCTATATATATATATATAGGAAATATTAAATTTTTTTATATTACTAATTACTAAGAATGAATATCAAAAATTATTAATTGAGTTAAAAGGAAAAGAAAAAAAAAAGAGAAAGGAAAAGCCTAAAACCCATAAAGTGGGAAGGCAAAAGACAAAACCTTAAACAAAATAAACTAAAAGGTCTGAAGGCTAAAGAGCCTTAACAGAGCCAAAGTTTACACGTCCTTCAGCAAAGCCAAAAGGGCAAAGAAGCTTTATACAATAAACTGAAGCAGAACGCTACGAAACTGAAGCAGAGACTCACGCAGTCAACGAAAAAAATCTAGGGTTCTTTTCAAATCTCTTATTTTTAAATTCAGGTAAGTAAATTTCCCTATTATCAATTATCCTATAGCGGTAATAGGTAAGAATAAAATAGTTAATTCCCTTCTTCCTCCATATCAACAATAAATTTNACTGGTGTCAATTGGACTGGGGCCTACGTATTGGCTCGAGAAGTTTTGAGGTGAGTTGATATAACCCTTTACTAAAGTGGTTTAACTCGCAAAAGCACGCATACAAGGTGTTTGATGAATTGCTTAAAAGAGTTTATCTTTATTTAATTATAGCGAGTGAGTATCCATTAATTTAGAATTGTTCTAGCAAAAGTTTAGATGATCTATTACGCTGTATGTGCTCAAATTTTCAGACATTTTATTTTTATTTTTGTGTTGTTCTTATATGATATTTTCATGTTGAAAATTATGAAGAAGAAAGAATCTTTAGAAATATGTTTTATATGTTTATTTCATTCTTATGC
>MU737065.1:67050-87882 GCA_026770625.1 Nicotiana glauca | reverse complement strand
GCTGTAACGTTTGGGCTGGGTGTTTTTGAAAGTGTTTTGGGCCAACAATATATTTATATGTATGTATATAACATTATATTTCCTAATATTATAGAATTGAGATTAAAATTTAAAAAAAATGCTCTAATTAAACTCTAAAAATTATTTTACGAACCCTTTTGCAGTACTTTTTAATCAAAACACTCAAAGCTAAAATGAACTATTTTTATGATTTTTCTTTTATTGTTTTTTTAAAAATACGTTAATACTAAAAAAAAATATAAAATTGAGAATCTTAAAGCATGTACATTTTTTGTATTTTAATTATGAGTTATTATGTGACCAATTAATAAAAGGATGCAACATAATTCTTAAAATTGTAAAAATCATTTTATTTGATATTTTTAGAATAATTTGCTTAGGGTAAAAATCACGTGCTCACAGTTGCATTCGGGAGCCCGCCCGTAGAACGGAGGTGTTACTTTTTCAGTTGTTGCGTTCGGGAGCCCGCCCGTATAACAGAGGCATATATTTTCAAGTTTTGAAGTCGGGAGCCCGCCCGTATAACGGAGACATACAGTTCAAGTTTTGATGTCGGGAGCCCGCCTGTATAATAGAGGCATATATTTTCAAGTTTTGAAGTCGGGAGCCCGCCCGTATAACGGAGTTGTTACTTTTGAGTTGTTGCATTCGGGAGCCCACCCGTAGAATGGAGGTGTTACTTTTAAATTGTTGCATTTAGGAGCCCGCCCGTAGAACGGAGGTGTTACTTTTTAGTTGTTACATTCGGGAGCTCGCCCGTAGAATGGAGGTGTTACTTTTAAAAGTTGTTGCATTCGGGAGACCTCCCGTAGAACGTAGGCATTACATTTCAGTCTTTTACACTTCATACCTTGAAATCAGTAACCCACCGGAAGGCAGAAGGTTACAACAAAAATCCCCAGCATAAATTCAAGTGCAAAAATCCAAAGGAAGATAAGACAAATTTCAAGAGAAGCGGTCTTTGAACCAGTGTTATCCCCAGCGGACAGATCAAAATGATGAAAATGGTGTTCAGAAAAAGCAAAAGGCCAGTGTCATCCCTAGCAGTTTTCGGAAGAAAGAAGCACCAGAGTAAACACAAGCCGACAAGAAAGCAAGGCAAGAAGAGTAAATCTAGATAAGATTTTGTAACTCGTAGACTAGTTTAGTCTAGCTTCTTATTTTTGTTTAGCACGGTGTAATAAGGAGGGCAGTAAGCAGTAGCAGCAACAGCGATAGCAACAACAGCAAAATCACAGTTCCATGGTAGTCCCAGCTACCAAAACTTCCCGAACTACATTGACCTGATTCCTTTTTAGCCCGGGATATGTAGGAAAACTTTGAAGCAAAGGTTCGATCAAATATTTCAAAGCAAATGCTTCACACGGAGTACTCAAACGGGCAAAAAGGACTCGTATCCGCTCACTTTATCTTTGCATGAAAACTCTCTGTGTTTTCAGGCAAAGAGGGGCAGCTGTGAGCACGCGATTTTTGCCTTACATGAATTACTCACACAAAATTAAAACAAAAAGTGTCTGTTTTATTACGTTCCTTTTGTGAATTATTCGTGATATTTTTAGTAATTGTTTGCGTCTGTATATGCATGTATGTTTATTTAAATCGATGAAAATACAAAAATATGTCGCATTTGCATTTCTAGTTTGTTTTACAAAAATGAAAAAATCACAAAAAATATATATTTTTGCATTTTTAGCATTTAATGTCAAATTGTGTGATTTGATTTGGTGTTTAAACTTGTGTGATAATTATTATTAGGAGTCAATTAACATTTTAGTTAATTTTTTATTTTATCATTTAATTTAGAATTTTTGGTTTTATTAATTGGAAATTAAGGAGATGGAAATAGAGAGAAAACCTGGACTTGGCCGTCCAAATTTGACCATAACTGGACCCAAATCAACACCTCCACCCGGTCCAAATCGTCTAGCCTCAAAGACAGACGAAACGACATAGTTTGATGTCCAAATTACGTCGTTTCGTCATCAAAAGATCTGAGCCGTTCAAACCATGCCAATCCAATGGCCCTCATCCCATCTCCCCAACCCGTCTCACCAACCCGACCCATTCCCCAAACCCATCCGGTCCCAGATAAGGCCAAATGACACCGTTTGGTTTAGTCGATTGATCCAGGCCATTGATCTCAAATGATCTAATGGTCTGGATTGGCTTTCTCATTGAGTATATAACTAACCAGATGCACCCAGCCCCCCCAAGCAGAACCCCTCTTCGTCTTTAACATTTAGAGACGCCCCGAACCCTCCGCCTCGCTCCATCGTCAACCACCCACCGAAAATCGCCTCATGGCGGTTCCGGTGGTCCAAATGATTCCACCTTCACACCATAAAACCTCCTCACCTTCCTCTCTTTGAATCCAATCTCCGTTTTCTTCAAATCATTCCCAATCTCTTCGAATATCATATTGAAGACCGGTCAGAAACCCAAGCCTACCCAACGACCTCCAAAGTTACACCATCACCTCACCTCAACCTCCCTATCACCGTGCCAACCTCAGCTCCCTTCGAATCAGACCCAGGGGTGTCAAGAACCCTAGCGCCGCCACAAAATTCCCTGGTGGCGGCGCCAACCCTAAATCACCCCAAATCAACACCAGTTGACCACCTGAGGCTCCCCATTCTCACTACCCTAGCAGTTTCCTTCGAATCAGTGTCAAAGGGTTCGAATTTTCGATTAGAGAAATCGACCAGGAGCCCTAACTCCGGGATTAAGAAATTGAGGCCGTAATCGACCTTAGTCGAATGCTCTCAATTGAGAACATTCAATTAAGGTTCATTTCGATCTCAAACCAGAAACAGAGGTTCGAGTTCAAAGTTGGGACAACCAAGTTTTGATTTTTTAGTTCGTCAGGTGAGTCCTTGGGTTTTGCTTTCAGCATTTTTTTTTGTTTTTCTTGTTCTTTCTGATTTATTGAGTAAATTCATCTTCTACCCCGTTTGCTTTAGGATCAAATGTTTTTGTGTTTACCCTGAATTCTGGTTCTTCTTCGAAATGATTCGAATTAGTTAGTATCAGTAATTTTTGTATAAGACTGTGATTGTCTACTATTGCTGATTGGTTCAGATTGCCTCAATGATGTTATGTTTGTTTATTCTCTTCGTTGTCTATCATTTGTTGCATGTTAGTTCGGTATATTACAGTGTTCATACACTTTGTTTAGGTCAAGAATCATGTTCTTTTGTTTCTTGAATTTTCATCTCTGTTTTGTGTTATCCGACCTGATTCAAATTCAAATTTGAACTGTAATGTGAGTTTCATGAATTGAGTCCTAATGCTTGTTATGACTGAATCCAACCTCATTGAGTTACCCTAGTATGATTGATTAGGGATTAACCTAGTCAATTAATTAGATGAATTTGGTTATAGCTGATGGGTAGTGATTTCAAGGGTGTTTTCATTAGTTCCAGGGCATTAGGGAGGGTAGTTTGAGAATAGAAAACTTGCTGAATTGTTTAAGTTGAGTGTTCTGTCCACTAAGTTAATATAACATTAAAGCTAATTTATTGTTTAATAAAAGTGGGGAACAAGACATAATGGTGTGGGCAAGTTTTAAGGGTAAATAATTAAACAATAGGCTGCCCATACACACTTTGAATTAAAAATAGAACAAGACATACTCTAGTGGGGTTTAGGGAATATCATGGGCAAAAAATGGTTTTAATAATGGTTTTAAGAAGCTGGCAGGTCTGTTTTGGGTATAAATAGGAGGCATTCAGATCATTTTAGGGGGGGGGGAATCAATCTTAGAGACAGTCTGAGAGAGCACTTCTTCAAGCTTTTAAACGAGTTTTGTTAAAGTATTTTGGAAAGGATTTGTAGTCATTTCTTGTTCTTTCTTTGGATTTTGGAAATCTTCTTTCAAAGGTCATACTTGCAAGAATAGAAAAGAAGTAATTAGTTGTTTAGAGGTTCTCTTTTTTAGCCTAAGACAACATTTTGAAAGCTTAGGACCAGTCTGTTTGAGTGTATAAGTGGGCACTATTTCATTGGAATTTTGGTCCAATTTTGGTTTAATTCAAGTTCTACCTTGGGGTGTTTGTGTTGCTGTTGGTATTTGCTGTGGGTCAAGCTCTATTTCTGTTTGGTTCTGGGGGGTCATTGATTCATTCTTTAAGTTGAAACTAGTATGTTGTCTAGTTAAAGTTGACTCTTGGATTGCTTTCTACTACCTTTTGGGTTTCAAGTTGGGTTTCATTTTGGGTGTTGAGTATTGCTTATGGTTTCCAATTGGTGCTGGTTCATTTCGGGACTGTCATTTCTCTTCTTTGTTTGCTGCTGGTTGTTTGCTGTCATTTGCTGGGTTGCACTGCTGCTGACTTCTTCTTTATTCCTTTGTTCACTCCAATCCAGGTACACAACTGAGTTCAATTTGATGTAGCCTGAAGATGTAAATATGAAATGAAAGTGTTTGGGCCCCCTAATTATTTGGTGTTGTATCTGTAGTTTAGTAGATATAGATGATATGTAGTTGTATAGTCCAATTTGATCTATAACTTAATGAAATGTAAACTGTGAAGTTTGTACCTAATTTGGACTGTTTAAAACTGTTAATTCATGTTCATTAGTGGTAGATTTAGTATAGCTTAGTACTGATCTCAGTTAACACTGAGTTAAAAATCAAATATCAGTATTGTTTAGACTTAGAATTAATTCAGAAGTCAACATGTGGTACTCATTTCGATTTCAGGTTAAGCGTGCTTTTAAAGTAGCCAAACATGCTAGTATTTGATGTCCTCTCCTTTGTTCGTTAAGCTCACTATTTCGATGCAGGAACAAATAATTGCCTATTAGTGGTTATTATCAATAGTTTACTTGAATTTAGATCTTTTAACTTATTCATGAATGTTAGCATAATCAAATAACCAAGTCGTTTAGTATAAAGTTAGATCCAACATTTAGTGGAATTTAAGGATTCATCATCAATTAAACAAACAGGGTAACAGGAATTTTAGTCTAGAATTCAATTGGTCAAATGTTGATTAGATTGAGTAGGCAAGCGTTATTTTTCACTATAGGCAAGAATGATTAAAAGATTTGATTTCACATGAGTTCAATAGGCCCAAGTACTAATTCTTGAACTATAATTAGGACTTCTCCTTTTATTATTATAGACAAAAATAGATAGAAAATCATAGTCACTTTAGGATATCCTTAAATAAAGAATGAGACGAGCCTCGCCAAATAAAACGCACAAACGGCGGGGCCCTCATTAATTGTATATATAAAAATACTTAGATTTCGGGACAGGCCATTTAGCGAATTTCATGGCCTTTCCAAAATAATAACGCGTCAGACTCTTTAGGCGCGTATTTTAATAATTCTTACCTTCTTAAACCCGGGTACACATTTATGTGACCCAAATCCAAATCTCAATGGAGTCGAAATATGTCAATAATCACGGGTACATTGATGTGACGTGGTTTAAGATGTGTTTTCACGACGTTGCAATTCTTATAAAATAATGATAATCAAAGGCGGTTAAAAGGTAAAAATGCATATAGGTTTGAGCATGTACTAAAATCAGATAATTAAGCCGGATATAACAGTTGAGCGACCGTGCTAGAACTACGGAACTCGGGAATGCCTAACACCTTCTCTCGGGTTAACATAATTCCTTATCCGAATTTCTGATTCGTAGATTGTAATATGGAATCAATTTTTTCCTTGATTCGGGATTCAAACCGGTGACTTGGGACACCATAAATATCTCAAGTGGCGATTCCAACTCTTAATAATAAATCCCGTTTCGATTGTCCTTTAATTGGAAAAACTCCCTTTACCACATCCCTTCGCGGGGTGCGGTAGCACCATAAGGAGGTGTGACACCCGGAAATCCAAAATTTTTCGAAGATAAACTTTGCCCATGACCTTAGGAACTCAAATATATAATTTCCTCTTAATTCCATACTCCAAATAGTGGATAAAGTCCAAGAATTAAATTTCTAGGGTTACTACCAAGAATCCCAATTTTTCCCACAATTTTCATGCCTAATTCCATGGTATAATCTTGTATTTAACTTGGAAATAGGTAGCAGTAACTTAACTTGACATTGCTGATGAAATCCCTCATTGAAGCTCTCCAAAAATCGCCCAATGAAGTGAAGAAAATGAGAGAAATGAACCAAATTCGCAACTTAAATCAAGCTTCTGCCTCCAGACATTTCCGCTTCTGCGGGATTATTATCGCTTCTGCGGACGTCGCTTCTGCGACTTTTGGCCGCTTTTGCGGCTTTGGGAAAGAGGGAGCTGACCGCTTTGCGATCCCTGGGCCGCTTCTATGATTTTCCTGGGCCAGGCCCCTTCCGCTTCTGTGAGCTTTTGACCGCATCTGCGGTACCGCTTCTGCGGTCCAAGAACCGCAAATGCAGTTATGACAGAAGCAGCAAATTCTCAGGCCTTCCCAAAAATCCATTTTCAATTTGTTAACCTCCTGGAATCCACCCGAGGCCCCCGGGACCCCAACCAATCATACCAACCGGTCCCAAAACACATTATGGACTTGCTCCAGGCCTCAAATCACATCAAATAACGCTAAAATCATGAATTACACCTTAATTCAAGCTTTATGAACTTTGAACTTTCCGACTTCTACTTCCGATGTTTAAACCTATCAAATCACGTCCGATTGACCTCAAATTTTTCACACAAGTCATATTTGACATTACGGACCTACTCCAACTTCCGGAATCGGATTCCGACCCTGATATCAAAAAGTCCACTTCCGGTCAAACTCCTCAAAAACCTTCAAATTCTAACTTTAGCCAAATTGCTCCAAAAGGACCTACGGACCTCCGAATCCACTTCCGATCACGCTCCCAACTCCAGAATCACCATATGGAGCTATTCCCATACTCGGAATCCCAAACGAACATCGATAACACTGAAATGCACTTCAAGCCAAACTTAAGAAATTCCTTCTAAAATGCTAACTTCCACAATAGGCGCCAAAACGCTCCCGGGTTATCCAAAAACCAATCTGGGCATACGCCCAAGTCTAAAATCATCATACAAACATGCTGGAACCTTCAGATCCTGATTCCGAGGTCGTTTACTCAAAGTTCCAATCCTAGTTAATTCTTTCAACTTTAAGCTTCTCAAATGAGAGTTTTTATTTAAATTTAACTCTAATCTTTCTAAATTTAAGTTTCGACCATGCGAACAAGTCATAATACCCGAAATGAAGCTGTTCATGGCCTCCGATTGCTGAATGGAGCACTGGTACTCAAAACGACCGATCAGGTCGTTACAAGAGTATTATTTGCTAATTGCTAAATGTTGAGTACGGTATATAGGCATGGTGATGAGTATCTATACATCGGTGTCTAGCATGACCGTGAGTCCTTATTTGTGCTTATTAGGGATTCTGTAGTGACTCTTCCTTGTTTAATTAATGGTTTCTATATAAGGTGAACAATATGAAGAGGAAATATGATTTGTAAACTCCTTGGAGCATTGGCTCGAATTATGACATGATTAGGAAGTAAGAAATGAACGAAAGAGAAAGAGATGTAATTATTCCCTTGCCGGGACGTGTACGTTATTGTTGTTGCTCCCTTGCTGGGAATTAACTGTTTATTTGTATTCTCCCTTGCGGGGATAGTTGAATTAATACTTGTTCCCTTGCCGGGAAACCATTATATATTATGAAATGGGATCATGTGGCACGCTGACCACTTATATATTATGAAATGGGATCGTGTGGCACGCCGACCACTTATATATATATAATGAAATGGGATTGTGTGGCACGCCGACCACTTATATATTATGAAAATGGGATCATGTGGCATGCCGACAACTTTTATATCATAAAATGGGATCGTGCGACACGCCGACCACGTATTCTGTGTTAGAAGGGATCAACTGTAGTTTTCCTTATTTATTCCTACCACCCTATTTTATCTATTAGCCCCAAAAGCATATTCCCCTCCTAGTCTTAATTATTACTTTCCGCTGTTATTTTGTAGTATATATATTGTTTGCAACAAATTTTCGTAAGACGAAAAATAAACTGCAACAAAAATAATAATATGAAGAACGAGTGATTTTATTGATAAATTTTTGTGAGTACAATTCTATGTATCCCTTGATTCTCCTCTCTAAAATTCTTCGTGATTCGAGGGCTTGAGAAGCGTCTTTCTCGAATGTAGGATGATGCAGACCTCCTTGTGATGTATTTAATCGCCAAGAACATTGAGCAGCACTTTGTTGTTACGGGTTGATCTACGGGAAGAACTCCGTTGATCACTCCTTTGTTGAAGAACTAAGCACTCGATGATTGATCTCTATGTTTGTGGATGCCCTCACCAATTGCGGAGTGTTCTTCTCCAACTCTGAATGTCCCTTGAGAGTTATATAACCCCTCTACTTATAGTTGTAGAGGGTAGATAGTCCAGCTACATATGAACTCTCTTGCTTGATTCTGATTGGTCCATGTCATTTTAGCCATTTGGCCCGACTGGTCATTTTGCATTTCTGAACCCCGTTCCCTTAAATAAAACTTCCCGTACTTGCTTTAACTAATTTATGACTAGCGGGGATGGGTGGTTGGGAAGTTAGAAGAGTTTTGGGTAAGGATATGTCCATTTGTTTTTTTTAGATTTTCAAAAAGACCAAGTTTGACTTCGGTCAACTTTCTTAGAAAAAGGATCCGGTTCGTGATTTGACTATCCCGGAGGGTGCGTGGGAAAATATGGGACTTGGGCATATGCCCGTAATCGGATTCCGAGGTCCCTAGCCCGAGTAATGAATTTTTGTTAAAAATTCTTTTATTGGAATCTTAAGAGTTTAATAAAAAAAAATGCTTGATCATATTGGTATCCGGCCCGTATGCTAGTTCCGGAGCCTGGTAAAAGTTCGACATAATACTTTAGTCTTGTCTGTGAAATGCGGTGAGAAACGGGACTGGTTTGATGTGGTTCAGACGTCCGGATGAAAAGATAACAATTTAGGTATTCTTGAAGAATTCATGCATATTGGTGTTAAATCCGTGCTTTTAGCTGTTAATTAGGCGATTCAATTGCTTGGGCAAGTTTGCACATGGTTGTAGGACTTACATGAGTGTTCGGAGTGGAGCCCCGAGGGCTCGGGTGAGATTTGGGCATGGTGAGAAGCAAGAAAAACAACATATTTGCTAGTGTTTTTGTTGCTGCTGCTGCAGGTCTCGCAATTGCGAGATGGCCATCGCAATTGCGAACCTCGCTTTTGTGAGATCCGCTTCGCATTTGCGAGCTTGTCCGGGCTGGGCAGTGGTCGCATTTGTGGGCCATTTCTTCACATTTGCGACCCCTTCTTCGCACTTGTGATCGAGACAGGATGAGGGCCAGTTCGCATTTGCGAACTTTTTGTCGCAATTGCGACTTTGCATTTGCGAACCTGGTGTAGCAAATGCGACATCAGGGGCCTGGAGATAGCTTTTAAAAACGGGACTTAGGGCATTTATTTCATTACAACTCTATACTTGGTCGATTTGAGAGCTTCCAAAGAGGGGATTTCAACATAGCATTGTGAGGTAAGTTATTTCCATTCATACTTGGCTTAAATACATGTATATTAGGTAGATTAAACACTAAACATTTAGTAAAAATCAAGAATTTGAGCTACACGTAGGGTTTTAATAAAACTAAGAATTTATCATGTAACTTGCCATGTAATGAACTAGAAATCATATATTTGTGATCCTTAGGTGATAGAGAATAACTTCCTTCGAAAAATCTTGGAATCCGGGCATGTGGGCTCGGGGTCGGAATTTAGGAAACTTGTGTCAATGGTTAGAAAATTTCTTAAATGGCTAGAATTTGATCTTGTAAGCCTTTATCTACTATTTCTTACTTTGTTTGATTAGTTTTGGATTGTTCGGCTTCGAATTAAGGACTTGGGATCCTTCTTGAACTTTGTGAGTGCACTTTGGAGCAAGGTGAGTCTCCTTTCTAACCTAGTAAGAGGGAATTGTCCCCATAGGATTTTAAACGAGTAATTGTTGCTAAATGCGGGTGTACGTACGTACTAGGTGACGAGAGTCCGTGCGTAGCTACTATATGATAATTATTCGGGTAGTTTAGGACCCACGTCATGTCTAATTGGGGAATATTTTTATTTTAAATTGCCAATATGATCATTATGAATTGCTAGAGACTTGAGGAAATGAAAGTGAACATATGAGTCTGTTGAGCCTTGGTAGGAATTCCCTTGTATGTAATTGAGCCTTATGTTCCTTTCTTTATATTTTCTTGATGATTATGGATAGGGCTGATCGCCTTGGTGATAATAGATGCATCTATGGTTCGTGCCGCTCGACCCTCGGCAGTGCCCAATTTATTTTCTGTTGGAGCGGGCCGTCGACCTCGGCATGACTGTGCATGGTTGTGCATGATTTATATGCTTACATTTAGTTATGACAAGATCACTCATTTAATATGAAAAGGGGAAAACTGGTAATTAAATTATGACAAGAACATGAATATGACTCTTCCATTAAACTTGTGTTATTGGAAATGCTCTATGCTGTATATCTCACTTTATTATATTATTTTATATTATCTTGACCTTAGTAAGTATCAAGTCGACCTCTCGTCTCTACTTATTCGAGATTAGACGGGATACTTACTGAGTACATGTGGTTTATGTACTCATGCTATGCTTCTGTACTTAAATGTAAAGGATTTGAGGCAGGTGGATCTGGAAATTTTCCTGGTGTGCATCAGTGAGCAGACTTAAAGGACTTCTACGGTGAGCTGCTTCTCTTTCATGCCGATCTGCAGCCGAAGAAGTCCTTTCTTGTACTTTTGTTTCTGTCTATCTTGATTCAGACAGTAGGATAGTGTATTATTCTTTTGTGTATATTCTACTAGTCGCCCGTAGCTTGTGACACCAGGTTCTGGCACACACAGTAGTAGACATTTATTTTGGGGTTGTATTGCTATTATAGTACTTTATGATCTTTACTGGTCTTATCTTTTATATTTGAAAATCTAGTATAACTGTCTATTTACTAAAGTAAAAATGAGAACTTAATCACATTTCCGCATCGGCTGGCCTGACAATAGTGCCAAGCGCCATCATGACCTATTATGGTAAAATGGGTCGTGACAACATGGTATCATAGCACTAGGTTCACGTAGGTCTCACAAGTTATTGGCAAACCTAATAGAGTCTTGTAGATCGGTACGAAGACGTCTGTATTTATCTTCAATAGGCTATAGGGTGTTAGGAAAGACTACTCTTTATTCATTTTCCATCATGTAGTGGTTAGTGTACTAAGTTTCCTCTTCTATTCTCTCACAGATGGTGAGGACTCGTACCGTCGACGTTCCGGACCCGGGAGGAGCTGCTCCCCCTATTGCTAGAGGCCGAGGTAGAGGACGGGGAAGGGCACCAACCCATTGTAGGGGACGCGGGAGTCCTAGAGCTATTCCAGATGCACCACCAGCAGGTCCTACGAGGGATCCCATTGTTGAGGAGCAGGACGAGATGCCCGTAGTTGTGCCTACTCTGGTGGATTTCATGACTGCACCGGGATTTCAGGAGGTCATGGGCCGTATGCTTCGGTTCATGTACACCATGACTCAGGCTGGTTTATTTCTAGCAGATTCAGCTACCTCACAGGCGGGAGGGGGAGCACAGACCCCTACCGCACAGGCTCCAGGTCATACAACCGCAGTTTATCATACTCCAGGTGCACTACCCGCAGAGGGGGCTCAGCTAGTTGCTGTAGCGGTACCCCGTCCCAGGCCAGCTGTGGACGGTGATCCATAGAAGTTGTTAGATTGATGGACCAGGTTGCACCCTCCAGTCTTCAGGGGCGAGCGTCATGAGGATGCCCATGATTTTATTGACAGGTGCAGGGATAGACTGCACAATATGAGGATATTAGAGTTTCATGGAGTCGACTTCACTTCTTTTCAACTGGAGGGCAGGGCCCGTAGATGGTGGCAGTATTACTTACTTAGCAGGCCAGCAGGCGCTCCTCCCCTCACTTGGGGTCAGTTCACTCAGTTGTTCCTTGATCGGTACATTCCACCCTCTGAGAGGGAAGAGCTACGTCATCAGTTTGAGTATATGGAGCAGTGTCATATGTTAGTGACCGACTATGAGACGAGGTTCTCTGAGTTATCTCGCCATGCACTCATGATACTTCCCACAGAGGCAGAGAGAGTACGGAGGTTTGTTGCGGGGTTACATCCCACTATCCATACGGGTATGGCTCGTGAGGTAAAGATGGGCACTGGATATCAGCTAGTACTTGAGATTGCCCACAGGATTGAGGGTTACCGTTTGAGGGGTAGAGAGCAGATGCAGCAGGATAAGAGGGCCAGATTCTCAGGAGAGTTCAGAGGCGCCCCAGCCAGGGGCAGAGGTCACTTTGGGAGGGGACAGCCCAGTAGGCCCCCAGCTCCAGCACCACCACTGGCTCGGGGTGCTCCAGCGCGATCATATTTCAACGCCATGCTAGAGAGTTATTATCGCCCGCTAGCTATTCAGGGTTCATCCAATGGGTATTTAGGTCCTCCGGAGTCTTCCGGTTCTTATTTCAAAGCTATGCTAGAGAGTTCTCATCGTCCGCCGGCTATTCAGGCTTCTTCTAGTGGGCCTTCTGGTATTCAGGGTCAGCCACCCGGACAGCAGACCACCGCACCTCATTGTTTTGAGTGCGGGGACACAGGCCACATGAGGAGATATTGCCCCAGGCTTAGGGGCAAGGCAGTACAGAAGGGGTAGCAGCCCATGACTCCAACATCAGCGGCCCAGCCACCTAGAGCTGAAGAGGCTATTCCAGGGGTAGAGGCCAGATAGGGAGAGGTCAGCCAGTTACTACTCAGTCAGTTGGAGGCCAGATAATCGGTGCTCCAGCTAGATTCTATGCTCTTCCAGCCAGGCCAGATGCATTGGCCTCAGATGTCGTCATCACATGTATTATTTCCGTTAGCGGTAGAGATGCATCAGTATTATTTGATCCAGGGTCTACTTATTCATATGTATTGTCTCTGTTTGCTCGTTTCCTGGCTATTTCTTCTGAGCCTTTGGGTGTTCCTGTTCATGTGTCCACTCGTGTGGGTGATTCTGTGGTTATGAACCGGATCTACCGGTCTTGTGTGGTTACTATCTGTGGTTATGAGACTAGTGCAGATATTCTGTTGCTCGATACGATCAATTTTGATGTTATTCTGGGCATGGATTGGTTATCTCCATATCACGTTGTTCTAGATTGCCATGCCAAGACTGTTTCTCTAGCCATGTCAGGGTTGCCGAGATTGGAGTGGAAGGGTTCCGCAGTTGATACGCCTAGCAGGGTCATTTCTTTCCTGAAGGCTCAACGCATGGTTGAGAAAGGGTGTTTGGCTTATCTAGCTTTTGTTCGAGACACCACTGTAGAGTCTCTGACGATTGATTCAGTGCCAGTAGTCCGAGAGTTCGTCGATGTTTTTCCTTCTGATCTTCCTGGCATGCCTCTGGATCGTGATATTGATTTCTATATTGATTTGGCTCCAGGCACTCAGCCTATATCTATCCCGCCGTACTGTATGGCTCGTAAAGAGCTGAAGGAGCAGTTGGAGGAGTTGCTAGAAAAAGGGTTTGTTAGGCCCAGTGTATCGCCTTGGGGTGCACCAGTGCTATTTGTAAAGAAGAAGGATGGGACTATGCAGATGTGCATTGATTACTGCCAGTTGAACAAAGTCACCATCAAGAACAAGTATCCATTGCCCCGTATTGATGATTTGTTTGACCAGCTGCAGGGTGCTAGGGTGTTCTCTAAGATTGACCTGAGGTCAGGGTATCATCAGCTGAAGATTCGGGATTCAGATGTTCCGAAGACCGCATTCAGGACTAGATATGGCCACTATGAGTTCCTGGTGATGTCATTTGGCTTGACTAATGCCCCAGCGGCATTTATGGACTTGATGAACAGGGTGTTCAGGCCCTATATTGATTCCTTTGTTATCGTCTTCATTGACGACATCTTGATATACTCGCGTAGCCTGGGGGAGCACGAGCAGCATTTGAGAGTAGTGCTTCAGACCTTGCGAGAGCAGAAGATTTATGCTAAGTTCTCCAAGTGCGAGTTTTGGCTAGAGTCAGTAGCATTCTTGGGGCATGTAGTGTCAGGAGAGGGTATTAAAGTGGATCCCAAGAAGATTGAGGTAGTTCAGAGTTGGCCACGTCCTACTTCAGTGACCGAGATCAGGAGTTTCTTGGGGTTAGCAAGTTATTACCAGTGATTTGTACAGGGCTTTTCATCTATTGCATCACCTATGACCAGATTGACCCAAAAGGGTGCTCCATTCTATTGGTTCGATGATTGTGAGGAGAGCTTCCAGAAGCTCAAGACGCCTTTGACCACGTCACCAGTTCTTGTATTGCCTTCCGGTTCAGGGATGTATACTGTATTGCGACGCTTCTCGCATTGGCTTGGGATGTGTATTGATGCAGGAGGGGCGAGTTATTGCAAATGCTTCACGTTAGCTGAAAGTTCATGAGAAAAATTACCCTGTGCACGATCTAGAGTTGGTGGCGATTGTTCATGCTCTTAAGATATGGAGGCATTATTTATATGGAGTGCCATGTGAGGTTTATATAGACCATCGCAGCTTAAAGCATTTGTTCAAGCAGAGGGATCTTAATTTGATGTAGCGCAGGTGGCTTGAGTTAATAAAGGATTATGACATTACCATTCTTTATCATCTAGGCAAGGTAAATGTGTTCGCGGATGCCTTGAGTAGGAAGGCGGAGAGTATGGGTAGTTTGGCATTCATTCCTACTGAGATGAGACCATTATCTTTGGACATTCGGTCTTTAGCTAACAGACTTGTGAGATTGGATATTTCAGAGCCCATCTGGGTTCTAGCATGTGTGGTTGCTCAGTCTTTGTTATTGGAGCAGATTAAGGCCTGACAGTTCGGTGATCCACATTTGGCAATTCTCAAAGAGACGGTACTTCAGGGAGGTGCCAAGGAGATTTCTATTAGCGAGGATGGTGTGTTATGGCTTCAGGGCCGTGTATGTGTCCCTAATGTTGATAGCTTGTGAGAGCGAATTCTAGAGGAGGCCCATAGTTCGAGGTACTCCATTCATCCGGGTGCCACGAAGATGTATCGTGACTTGGGACAACACTACTGGTGGCGAAGGATGAAGAAGGACATAGTGGAGTATGTTGCTAGATGTTTTAATTGCCAGCAGGTCAAGTATGAGCACCAGAGGCCAGGTGGCCTACTTTAGCAGATGCCCATTTCGGAATGGAAATAGGAGCGCATCACCATGGATTTCTTGGTTGGGTTGCAGCGGACTCAGCAGAAGGTTGATTCAGTGTGGGTTATTGTGGATAAATTGACCAAGTAGGCTCACTTCATTCCAGTGGCAACTACTTATACGGTGGAGAGGTATGCCCAGATTTACATTCGGGAGATAGTTAGGCTGCATGATGTGCCGGTTTCCATCATATTAGACAGGGGCCCTCAGTTCACTTCCCATTTCTGGAGATCTGTTCAGAGTGAGTTGGGGACTCGCGTGGAGCTCAACAGGGCATTCCATCCTCAGACCGACGGGCAATCGGAGCGGATAGTTAAGATTTTAGAGGATATGCTTAGAGCATGTGTGATCGACTTTGGAGGGCAGTGGGATCAGTTATTTTCCTTGGCGGAATTTGCATATAATAACAGCTATCAGTCCAGCATAGAGATGGCCCCGTATGAGGCATTATATGGTCGGCATTGTCGTTCTCCTATCGGGTGGTTTGAGCCTAGTGAGGCTAAGTTGCTTGGTACAGATTTGGTTCAGGATGCCTTGGATAAGGTAAAGTTGATTCAGGAGAGGCTCCACACAGCTCAGTCCAGGCAGAAGAGTTACGCGGAACAGAAGGCACGTGATGTTTCATTCACGATTGGCAAGAAGGTTCACTTGAAAGTCTCGCCAATGAAGGGCATTATGAGGTTTGGGAAGAAGGGAAAGCTAAGCCCAAGGTTTATTGGCCCCTTTGAGGTGTTGAGGCGAGTTAGAGAGGTTGCCTTTGAGCTTGCTTTACCTCCCAGTTTATCAGGAGTTCATCAAGTTTTGCATGTATCGATGCTTCGGAAGTATCATGCCGACTATTCACATATGTTGGATTTCAGTACCATTCAGCTAGACGAGAGCTTGGGCTATGAGGAGGAGCCAGTTGCCATTGTTCATAGATAGGACCGCCAGTTGAGGTCCAAGAGGATTTCTGCGGTAAGAGTCCAATGGAGGGGCCAACCGGTCGAGGAGGCGACCTGCGTGTCCGAGGAGGACATGCGGAGCCGATATCCCCACTTATTCAGCAGTCCAGGTACTTTTCTATGTCCGTTTGAGGAGGAACGTTTGTTTAAGAGGTGGAGAATGTAACGACCCGACTGGTCATTTTGCATTTCTGAACCCCGTTTCCTTAAATAAAACTTCCCGCACTTTCTTTAACTAATTTATGACTTGCGGGGAAGGGTGGTTCGAATGAGAAGAGTTTTGAGCAAGGATATGTCCATTTGCTTCTTTTAGTTTTTCAAAAAGGCCAAGTTTGACATCGGTCAACTTTCTTGGGAAACGGATCAGGATTCGTAATTTGACAATCCCATAGGGTCCGTGGGGAAATATGGGACTTGGGCGTATACCCGTAATTGAATTCCGAGGTCCCTAGCCCGAGTAATGAATTTTTGTTAAAAATTATTTTATTGGAATCTTAAGAGTTTAATAAAAAGAAAAAAATTCTTGATCATATTGGTATCAAGCCCGTATGCCAGTTTTGGAGCCCGGTACAAGTTTGGCATAATACTTTAGTCTTGTCTGTGAAATTCAGTGAGAAACGGGACTGGTTTGACGTGATTCGGACGTGCGGTTGAAAAGATAAGAATTTAGGTGTTCTTGAAGAATTCATGCATTTTGGTGTTAAATCCGTGCTTTTAGGTGTTAATTAGGCGATTCGATTGCTTGGGCAAGTTTGCACATGGTTGTAGGACTTGCATGAGTGTTCGGAGTGGAGCCCCGAGGGCTCGGGTGAGATTCGGGCATGGTGAGAGGCAAGAAAACACAGCAGATTTACTGGTGTTTTTGTTGCTGCTACAGGTCTCGCAATTGCAAGATGGCCATCGCAATTGCGAACCTCGCTTTTGCGAGATCCGCTTCGCATTTGCGAGCTTGGACGGGCTGGGCAGTGGTCGCATTTGTGGGCCATTTCTTCGCATTTGCAAACCCTTCTTTGCAATTGCGATCGAGACAGGATGAGGGCCAGTTCGCATTTGCGAACTTTTTGTTGCAATTGCGAACTTGGTGTCGCAAATGCGACATCAGGGGCCTGGAGATAGCTTTTAAAAATGAGACTTAGGGCATTTATTTCATTCCAACTCTATACTTGGGCGATTTAAGAGCTTCCAAAGAGGGGATTTCAACATGGCATTGTGAGGTAAGTTATTTCCATTCATCCTTGGCTTAAATACATGTATATTAGGTAGATTAAACACTAAAATTTTTGTAAAAATCAGGGATTTGAGATAGACCTAGGGTTTTAATAAAACTAAGAATTTATCATGTAACTTGCCATATAATAAACTAGAAATCATATATTTGTGATCCTTAGGTGATAGAGAATAACTTCCTTCGAAAAATCTTGGAATCCGTACACGTGGGCCCGGGGTCGAAATTTAGGAAACTTGTGTCAATGGTTAGAAAATTTCTTAAATGGCTAGAATTCGATCTTGTAAGCCTTTATTTACTAGTTCTTACTTCGTTTGATTAGTTTGGGATTGTTCGGCTTCGAATTAAGGACTTGGGCTCGTTCTTGAACTTTGGGAGTGCACTTTGGAGCGAGGTGAGTCTCCTTTCTAACCTTGTAAGAGGAAATTATCCCCATAGGTTTTTAAATGAGTAATTGTTGCTAAATGAGGGGGCTACGTACGTACTAGGTGACGAGAGTCCGTGCGTAGCTACTATATGATAATTATTCGGGTAGTTTAGGACCCACGTCATGTCAAATTGGGGAATATTTTTATTTTAAATGTCCAATATGATCATTATGAATTGCTAGAGCTTTGAGGAAATGAAAGTGAACATATGAGTTTGTTGTGTCTTGGTAGGAATTCCCTTGTATGTAATTGAGCCTTATGTGCCTTTCTTTATATTTTCTTGATGATTATGGATCGAGCTGATCGCCTCGGTGATAATAGATGCATCTATGGTTCGTGTCGCTCGACCCTTGGCAGTGCACAATTTATTTTCTGTTGGAGCGGGTCGTCGACCTCGCATGACTGTGCATGGTTGTGCATGATTTATATGCTTACATTTAGTTATGACATGATCACTCAATTAATATGAAAAGGGGAAAACTGGTAATTAAATTATGACAAGAACATGAATATGACTCTTCCATTAAATTTGTGTTATTGGAAATGCTCTATGCTGTATATCTCACTTTATTATATTATATTATCTTGACCTTAGTAAGTATCAAGTCGACCTCTCGTCTCTACTTCTTCGAGATTAGACGGGATACTTACTGAGTACACGTGGTTTATGTACTCATGCTATGCTTCGGTACTTAAATATACAGGATTTGAGGCAGGTGGATCTGGACATTTTCCTGGTGCGCATCAGTGAGCATGCTTGGGGACTTCTACGGTGAGCTGCTTCTCTTTCATGCCGATCTGCAGCCGAAAAAAATCCTTTCTTGTACTTTTGTTTATGTCTATCCTGATTCAGACAGTAGAATAGTGTATTATTCTTTTGTGTATATTCTACTAGTCGCCCGTAGCTTGTGACACCAGGTTCTGGCACACACAGTAATAGACATTTATTTTGGGGTTGTATTGCTATTATAGTACTTTATGATCTTTACTGGTCTTATCTTTTATATTTGAAAATCTAGTATAACTGTCTATTGACTAAAGTAAAAATGAGAACTTAATCACATTTCCGCATCGGCTGGCCTGACAATGGTGTCAGGCACCATCATGACCTATTATGGTAAAATGGGTCGTGACACACGTGATACAAAAAATAATTATAAGAAAATTTAATAGATTTAAAATATAATAAGAAAAAACTTATCTATTCATATTTTAAACTAATTCAAAGTTATAACTTAAAATAAGACATGATATTATATATTTTATTTATTGGTAAAATATTAATGTAAAAAACTAATTAAAAATTCATAGTAGGGAAGAGGATGTATAAAGAGGAAAATAGAGATAGTGTGAGAATATTTATACTTTGAATTAATTAAGTATAAGGAAATTAAATAATTAAATAATACTCAAAATATTATTGAAAGATTTAAATAAAAAAAGAATTCCAAGTAAGAGGATAAAAGTACAAAAACAAATTAACTTTTAGGAATAAACAATTCATATTTATATATGTTTATCAAAAGGGCAATAAGCAAGATATCAAGTCAATTGGTAAGCTAACAAAAGATTACATGAATATAACATTATTAAGTAATAGATAATGCAATAACTAGAAGCAAAGATTAAAGAAAGAGTTATTTTGGGTGAAATTATAGAAGGATAAGACTTATTCGAATTTGCGGTGAAACATAAAGTGATAGTAAGAATTTTGCTAAATAATATGCTCAAACAAGACATATCACAAATACGATATGTTTAGTATTATTTAATATTGACAACAAAATAAAATACAAGTACTAAATCAAGGAGTTGGATTGTTACAGATATAAAATAAAAATATAAATAAAAAGAAACATGTTATCTGAAGTTTTAAATTTTAAGGTAATTCCAATAACTTAAATTATAATTTGATATTCGTGTCCGCGCATCACACGGTTACTAATACTAGTAGATACTTTAAAGCTATTAAGCTATAGATTTTTTTGTGGAATATTAAATATTTTGGAAGTTACTACTTACTACTAGAAACCATCGAATTTGGTTCGAATGTTGCATTCGATACTCTGGAATTACACATATCGGTATACAGACATACTACAAAGCTAAGCCGAAGTTTGTGGGATAAGTTTGATGGCTAGCCTATTTGGGTTGGGTAATATGCCGAATGTCAACTACGTTGTTTTGGGTCGTGATACTTTTATGATTTTGAAAACTATGTATCCACAGAAGAAGAAGCTAAGTGCTAGAGAAAAATATAAACAGATAAGTCCAAGAGCTGTATTTGTTACATAAGCCAAATTTATTTTATTACTTAAGCAAAACTTTGCACCAAGTAAAATAAACCAAAGTCTTACTTGACAATAAGTAAATCAAATTCATGCAAAAGCAAAATACATAAGAAAACTGTTGAATCCATAAAGAAATCATATCTCCAGCTCTTGAGTACCAATCTTCAACAAACACAACTATCCAAACACATTGGAAGGAAATTCTGCAACCATTTAACGCAGTGAAGTAGAAATTCATTAATCTTGCAAGAAAAAAAATCTAAGTAAATACCAAAGGTGAATAACACTTACCAAAAGATTTATTAATAACCATTTTCTTCGAAATAATCTCCGAGCTTCGCAACAACCATGACACTATTGCCAGGAGCCATTTTTTTCTCATAGATACCAATAATTAGGGTTTGAACAGTCTTTCTGATAACAATACCACCAGCTCCCTGAATGAGAGAAAAGATTAATGAGTTATTCCAAGCAACCATTTAAAGTAAGGGTATTTTGATCAGTTCACAACATTAGGGTTGCATTACACCATAATCCTTATCGCAGATCTCTATAGACGACTAATAGAAGGGGCTTAATATATATATATATATATATATATATATATATATATATATATATATATATATATATATATATATATATATATATATATATATATATAT
>MU737065.1:15641-66938 GCA_026770625.1 Nicotiana glauca | reverse complement strand
ATTATATGTATATATATGTACATATAATATATATATATATATATATATATATATATATATATATATATATATACTGTACCTTCTTTCCAGAAATGTTAGTTGGTGTCGCGCTAATGGCCAAGTAGTTTGTGCCACCAAGAGTCACGCCAGTTTAAAAAACTGAACCGGATTCCGTAATACCATCCATAATTTCCTTAATCTCCTCTTGCGTGAACTGATTAACAGTATAATATCACAAAAGAGTAAGCATGCATGCATGAAAAATTAGAAAACAAACAAATTCATAAAACAACTTTATTGTCAAATATCCTATTTTATCTTGGGATACTATTCTACCCTCTAGCAGATATAAATTATTCCGATACTATTTTTAATCCTGAGATAACTTATCTGAGGATTAATAACTATATAAGAAATAAAGTGGTACTAAATTTTGAAAAGAATTAACCTAAATAACCTCTCACCCAATCGCTTAAATAAGAAATAGATGGTGGAGTATATCATTATATGTATGTAATTATATTTATATTGGCTAAAAAAAATAAATAATAAATATGATTGACTACTTGTGTAAAGATCCCAAATTTTTATCCAAAAATTATTTTTGCTTATCCATCGCATAAAAAAAACCCTATATCTTTAGACTTATTACATGAAGTATAACGACCGGATCTGTCGTTTTGAGCCCTAGCGCATCGTTTAGCAGTCTGAGGCCATGAGCAGCTTCATTTCAGGTATTACGACTTGTACGCGTGGTCGGAATAGAGTTTTGAAAAATTCGGAGTCGATTTGGAAAGAAAATTCTCATTTCAGAGGCTTAAAGTTGGAAGAATTAACTATGATTGGAATTTCGAGTAAACGACCTCCGAATCTGGATCTAAAGGTTCCAACAGGTTCATATGATGATTTAGGACTTGGGCGTATGCCCGATTCAGGTTTTGGTTACCCGAGAGTGTTCTGGTGCCTATTGTGGAAGTTAGCATTTTAGAAGAAATTTCATAAGTTTGGCTTGAAGTGCATTTCAGTATTATCGATGTCCGTTTGAGATTTCAAGACTACAAATAGCTCCGTATGGTGATTCTAGAGTTGGGGGCGCGATGGTAAGTGAATTCGGAGGTCCGTAGGTCATTTTGAAGTCATTTGGCTAAAGATGGAAAATTGAAGGTTTTGAGAAGTTTGACCGGAAGAGGACTTTTTGATATCGGGGTCGAAATATGATTCCAAAAGTTGGAGTAGGTCCGTAATATCAAATATGATTTGTGCGCAAAATTTGAGGTCAATCAGACGCGATTTGATAAGTTTAAACATCGGAAATAGAAGTTTGAAATTTTAAAGTTTATTAAGTTTGGATTGGAGATTGATTCAAGATTTTAGCGTTATTTGATGCGATTTGAGGCCTCGATGAAGTCCGTAATGTATTTTGGGATTGGTCAATATGATTGGTTGGGGGCCCCGGGGGCCTCGGGTGGATTCCGGGTAGTTAACGGATCGAAATGGAAATTTTGGAAGGTTGAGGCTTGCTGGTTGCTGTCATAACCGCATCTGCGGTTTTGGATCGCAGATGCGGTACCGCAGATGCGGCAATTCAACCGCATAAGCGGTTTTGGGCTAGAAGAGGAAGAACCGCAGATGAGGTCATATTTCCGCAGATGCGGAACCGCACCTGCGGTAAAGGCATCGCAGAAGCGGATTTTTGCCAGGGGCTCATGGACTACAAATGCGGTCAAGGTTCCGCAGAAGCGAGACCTCATCTGCGGGAAGGGAAACACAGAAGCAAAAATGGGCGGCCTAGTGGAAGCCGCAGAAGTGGCAGATTATCTGCAAAAGCGGGACCGCGGAAACGGAATTTCTTCTGCAGGATAGCTGGAGGCAGATGGGTTGTTTTAAAATCGGGATTTGGCCATTTTCTCTCATATTTTTCATGGCTTGGGCGATTTTTGGGGAGCTTCAAGAGAGGATTTTCATCATCAATGATGAGGTAAGTTATCCCCACTTACTTTGAGTTAAATACATCAACTATGTATGGATTTGATCATTAAAATTAGTAGAAATTTGGGGGTTTTGGTAGAAAGACCTAGAATTTATATTCTTGGAATTTAACCGCGATTTTGCGTATGAAATTTAGAGAAAATCATATATTTGAGTTCGTGAGGCCATGGGTAATCTTTATCTTCGAAAATTTTCAGATTTTGGGCATGTGGGCCCGAGGATAATTTTGTCAACTTTTCGATCGGGGTTAGGAATTGTTATAAATTGGATTATAATGAGTAATTAAGCATATATTAATGAATTTGCATAATTATTGGCTAGTTTTGCAGTATTGTGCATCGATTCGAGCCTTCAGAAGGGCGTGGAATGCCGGTTATGGATCTTCGGAGCAAGGTGAGTCTCCTTTCTAACCTTGTAAGAGGGAATTATCCCCATAGGTAAAATAATTGGTCATGTGCTCCTATTTGTGGGGGCTACGTGCGCACGGGGTGATGAGATTCCGTGCGTAGCTACTATTATGCTATTGTCCGGGTAGTTTAGGACCCAAGAGCATGTTAAACTCGGATTATTCGTAAACTTATTAACAACTTGAATTGCTTAAATCACATTGAATTAGTAAATAAATTCTAAAGGGTTAAACGTCATTTTTCTTAAACGGTTAAAATAGGATTGGCTTTCTTTAGATAATTCCTCCGTGTGGACTCTTGATTGGCTGTATGTGTGTGTTTAAATTTTGGAGTGGGATGAACGCCTCGACAGATTAAATAAATGTATCTATGGTTCGCGCCATTCGACCCTCAGCAGTGCACAATTTACATTCCTATTGGAGCGGGTCGTCGACCTCGACATGATTTGCACATGCTTGTATTACTACTTGAACTTATTAAAGTTGTTATTGCCTCTTCATGGCTTGTGAATATTTGGAAAATAATGGAAAAGGAATTTGGGAAATTTCCCATAAAAAGGAATAATAGTTTACTTGTTCCCTTCTATTTGATAAAAATCATGTTGGTAGAGATTCGTGATTTAATGTAATATTGACATCATTATTAGACTACTAGTAAGTGTCGAAGTTGACCATCTCGTCTCTACTTCTTCGAGATTAGGCGGGATACTCATTGAGTACACGTTATTTTCGTACTCATACTAAACTTATGTGCATTTTTGTTGCACAGGTATATGTAACTCTAGCGGTCTACTAGGCGTAGGAGCACGAATGATTCTGGGACCAGGTGAGCTGCATTATTCGAGACGGCAACAGCTAGAGCAGTCCCTTCCAGTATACTGTATTTACTCCCTGTCCACTGTATTCCGGACGGATGTTGTATTTTATTTTCCTTGCCAGTAGATGCTCATGTACTTGTGACATCGGGTTCGGGGATGGTTTGAAGTATTTGTATTAACTGCTTATCATTTAAATTTTATTTGAGACTATTAACTTTTAAATTGCTAAATATGGAAGGAAAATCCTAGATTTCAAAAGTATTAAAACGAGATTTTGATTTAAATGATTTGGTTGGCTTGCCTGACAGCAGTATCCAGCCCACCACGACACTTAGTGGATTTTGGGTCGTGACAACATGGTATCAGAGCACTAGGTTCCTAAGGGTCTCACGAGTCATGAGCAAGTCCAGTAGAGTCACGCGGATCGGTACAGAGACGTCTGTACTTATCCTCGGGAGGCTGCAGGACTTTTAGGAGTACTTCCCTTCATGATTCCTTATCGTGCAATTTTCTTCATGTGAGGCTTATGCCTTTGTTTCTTTCCTACTCAATCTTATGCGACGCGAAGCGCTTGTTATAAATCAAGAATTGAAGAATTGTAATGGCACTACGAATGTGGTGCAAGATGTTTCTCCCGAGATAGTTGATTGGACTATTATCGTCGCTTTATAGAAAAATATTTTATTGTTTGAACCCAGTAACGGTACTTCTGAGGGCTCTGGGGCTAGGAACAAGTTGCCACGATGCTTATGAACAATTGTTCCGCAATATTATTATGATGGTATGAAGTTTGCCTATGTATCGGGGCAGTGAATGACTTGAAGGGAGGTTACTCAGTGCATAATCAAGAGATTCAGTATTTTATTCCCTGCAGGGGAAAGGCAGTCGGACTAAGGATGGTCAGGTGTGGGCTGGTGGAAGTAATAAGACTTGGCATTTGCAAGCGTGGTGGAGCTTTCTTCTGTGATGGGGTGTCGTTGCCCTAATTAGACGTACTAAGTTTGTTGGCGTTATGATCTGCTACAATTCGTCTTTGGGGTAAGATATTGCGAAATAGTATTGGAGATGCAACTGTCTAGTATCGCAAGGTGCGGTTGTTCAGGATTGAATCAGTATTTCTAATGTTGATGGTTCGATAAAGATGACCTTCGGAAAGGTTTAAAGTTTGCAGCAGTTGTGGGTTCAAGCGCCACGAAGTTAGATTTTATTTAAGACGGAACTGAATATCAAAGGACGAGGAAGGACATGTGGGAAGCGTCAGGCGGTGTTGAAAATTATAAAAAGGCTAGGTATATGAAGCGAAGGTCGAGTAGTAGATTAAGGGGATGAGTTCCGCCAAAGTGGGAGAGTGGCAGAGTTGCGTATGGGCTTTGCAGTGGGATGACCACGTACCTTAAGGAGGGTTTGGAGCGATTTGAGAATATTAGTGCTTGGTTATTGGGGTCTATGGATTTAATTTGAAGTATGGGCTATTATGCAGCAAGAGGTTTGATATAACGAAAAGGAGCTGCCTAAAATAAAGAAGGATGCAGCATAACTTCGAATTGGAATGTTCTTGCAGCACATTTAAATGATATCCACGAGGGGTAAATGGACCTGTGTAGCTGGAGAGTGAGCTCAGACTCAGGATGTGTTATTGATGTCGTAATGATTGTACCCCGTGCAACAGCGTTGGAAGATGCCAGGGAGAGCTTTTATAGGTGGGATACCCAAGTGAGCAGATTAGCAGTCGTGTGGTTGGCGAGGCTTCTGCGAAGAATTCTATCAGTTATATAGCAAAGAGATTGGTTGTACAAATGTGTTTGATGAGTTAGAATATAAGAAGGGTGTTTCCGAGAAAGATTTCGAGAACTTGGGCAGTTGATTGCGCAAGGTTATGTCAATAAGAGGTAAAGAGGACGGGTGAGTTCCAGGTTTGTGAAATGATGGCTTCATGCTAAGTGGGAGAGTCCCACCGCTTATGATTGGGTTGCATGGTTAACTACTTGCAAGATTTTTGGCTATTAGCATATAGATGGGCTATTTCAGCTACGGGAAAGGACCATAAGTTGTAATTTGAGCAAGGAAGTATTAAAGGTGGGCTATCGTTGGCCTTACTGGCCCATGTTCAGACTCGGGGAAAGATTCAAGATTTTTTTTTGTATAGATGCGGGTTCCAAGGGAAGTGATTCGGCGGGTTCTTTGCCAAGGGGTATTCATGTGATGGAAGACTCACGAAGTTGATTATATTCGGGGCCAAGTCAGAGCCCGTGGCTCTCAGCAGCGGTCATGGTAAATTCACAAGATGAGGTATGATGCCTAATGATTTTGAGCGTACGGTTACGGGTAAAAATCAATCTTGTTAGCAGCCTAGGAAAAGAGGAACAGAATGTTCTGTGATGTTTTGGCTTGCGATGTAGCAATTGGGAGGTGTGAAAATAGTTCGTGGGATTTGAGACAACATGGTCTCGTGATTCAAGGTCACTCGGGACTAGTGCAGATAGAGTGCAGTAAGTGTTGAATGGGGTTATCATTGTTTCCATGGCTATCAAGGACGAATTGGAAGAAAAGAGATTTGGTTAGCCATAGTCAAATTGGCACGTTGCTGGTAATGATTAGTTCTTTCAGTGTGATCAAGTTATGAAAGTGAATTGTGACGGTGCGTGCGAGGATCCAGTTCCCTTTCAAGCTGAATCAAGGACGCATGATAAGAATTTCAAGAATGTGAAGTTTTCCTAAAGGTTCTGCAACCTCTCGAGGATAAATACAGACATCTCTGTACCGATCCGCGAGACTCTACTAAACTTGCTCATGACTCGTGAGACTTAGTAACCTAGGCTCTGATACCAACTTGTCACGACCCAAACCCCGCTCCGATCGAGATGGCGCCTCTCGTGAAGACAAGGCCAGCCAACCAACCCTATTTGCCTCTTTCAAAAATAGATAAACATGAATAAATAATTTTAAAGATGGTTCAATAATATTACTTAGCGGAAGTACAACCAAACACAACCCAAACCGGGGTGTCACAAGTCACGAGCATCTAGAAGAGTCTAAATACAACTACAAGGACAGTAATATACAAAGTAGAATTTAGGAATCAAGGAAGAAATATGGTACTGCGAACGCTGGCGGTCACCTTGCTCAGCTACGACAGCAAAATCTTCAACCAGCTCAAAACCCGCTATTGGGTGAACAAATACCTGCATCTGGACGCGAGGTGCATGGAGTAAAGTGAGTACTCCAACTCAGTGGGTAATAAGGGTAAATAACAACTGAGCGGTAAGAAATCACGTAAAGCAAACCATCATGCTGTATAGAAGCCGGGTACAATTTTTTGAGAAAAATAGTGAAATCTGTGAAATCTTTAGAAATACCTTGGCTCAGTTCAAATCTCTTTTGATGGTGATTATTTCAATAGTTACGAAAATGATTTCAAACAATTAGTGCTGATAAGCACAGAAAATCTGCCCCTCGGGCACAATTACCATAGTATAACATGTAAAAAGACAAGTAAATATGCAAGATGAGCACATAAAAGTACGCCCCTCTGGCACATCTCAAAACAGTACCAGCCCCTCGGGCTCAATATCAATCGCTCAGAATAGTATCAGCCCCTCGGGCACAGTATCACATCACTCAGAACAATATCAGCCCCTCGGGCTCATTATCACTCACACAATACAACATCAGCCCTCGGGCTCACTCTCAAATCACATGGGTACCCGCGCTCACTGGGGTGTACAAACTCCGGGAGGGGCCCCTTACGGCCCAAGCGCAATATCAAGCCACCTCGTGGTATATAAACAAGGCCTGAAAGCCTTTTCACATCACACTCGAGACCTGAAAGCCTCCTCACATGTCACTTGAGGCCTAAAAGACTCCTCACATATCACTCGAGGCCTGAAAGCCTCCTTACATATCACTTTGAGGCGTGAAAGCCTCCTCACCTCATGCTCAAGGCCTGAAAGCCTCACTCAGTCCAGAAAGTATCATAAGCCTCTCGGGCATCAATAAAATAATAGTTCTCAGCCCAGACAACAGTGAAATATCAGTAAAGTCTCAAAAATATTTTAAAACGGCTGAGTTTGCAAAAAACAGTATAATCAACAGGACTGAGTTCAAGTAGTATATCAAATAGTGAGGAAAGAGTGATAAAAATCCCTGAAGGGGTTCAAATAATTGGCACAAAGCCCAAATATGGCAATCAGCCCAAATCATGATAATAACAAATATGTTCCAATCAAATATAGAACTACAATGTGCAATCCGGGGTTTCAAACCCTCAGGATATCATTTACAATCATTACTCACCTCGAACCGGCGAAATCTCTAGCTTGTGACGCCTTTGCCCCTTAAAATCGGCCTCCACGCGCATCGAATCTATCTAAAACCAGAGCGAATACATCACAATAGGCTAAGGGAACATAACCCAATCGAAAAGAATCGAAGAATATTGAAAGTCACGAAATTTGCAAAAACCTGAGCCACAGACCCACTTCTCGAAAATCAAAAAATTTAACATCAATGGATTCCTCATCTCCTCACGAGTTCATACATACCAAGAACTCTCAAATCCGAGCTCAAATAACCGATCAAATCCCAATTTGAAATATCAAAAACTCAAACCCTAGTTCATCAATTTTAGGCTTAATTTCCATGAATTCCTAGGTTAATTTCACATAATAATCATGTTTTTAACTCATAAAACTTACCTTCAGTCAATCGCAGTCGAAACCCTCTTCAATTGCTCCCAAAAAGCTCTCAACATGTTCAACAATGGAGGAAAATAACTTAGACTCGCGGATGAAACATCATTAAAAACCCATTTTGCCCAGACATTACCGCATCTGCGGTCAAAATGTCGCTTCTGCGATTTCATTCCGCTTCTGCGGAAAATCCCAAAATCCAAAACCCGCTTCTGTGATGCAAAAATCCCGTATCTGCGGCTTCGCAGATGCGGCTACCCAACCGCTTCTGTGGAAACAGTGGCCCCGACAAAATCTCGCTTCTGCGATCCTCCCTTTGCTTCTGCGTGACCGCATCTGTGGTCCCATAACCGCAGGATTGAAAACACCAGATACCAGCAGACCTTTAACATGCAAAAATTCCAAAACTCTCCGTTTAACCATCCGATCTCACCCCGAGGCCCCCGGGACCTCAACCAAAAAACAAACATGATTCAATACCTTATTCAAACTTGCTCCAATCATCAAAACACCACGATTAACACTAAAACCATCAAATTATATCAAATCCAAGCCTAAGTTCCACAAATTCTTTCGAAACTCGCATTCGATTAAAAACCCAACCAAACCACCACCGAATCACCTGAAATTTTGCACACACATCCCAAATCACCTAACAAAGCTACTACAACTCTCAGAATTCCATTCCGACCCTCGGATAAAAAACTCACCTATCAACCGGAATTCGCCGAAATACTAACTTCACCAATTCAAGCCTAATTCTACACCGGGCCTCCAGAATCCATTCCGATCACACTCCTAAGTCACAAATCATCCCCCAAAGCTAACTGAATGACCGGAAATCACATCCGAGCCCTATAACTCATAAGTCAACCTCCGGTTGACTTTTCCAAACCAAGCCTTCCTTAAAGACACTAAGTGTCTCATCTTCTACCAGAACCAATCCAAATCAACTCTAACACACCAAATATTGATAATGAAACATGAAGAAGCATAAAATGGGGGAAATGGAGCGGTAACTCATGAGACGACGGGTCGGGTCGTCACATCCTGCCCAACTTAAACAAACGCTCGTCCTCGAGCATACCCAAAGTTGTCCTAGAAGCCAACCAACAGCTGGATGACCTTACCAAGCATATACCTGGGGTTGATCCCATGTCACCCTATCTCGTGTAGGTCCGATAACGCAACATAGCTGAAATTTCACAATCTATCTACTCCATAAACCATAAAACCACATTGCACTTTCCAAAATCACACACAAGATCAGGACCTCACATCTATACTCAGAATAAGCCCGAACCAGCTGTTATAACCCATACCTGCAACCTCATGTGCATACATATGATATACTACATAACCCAAATACTTGAAACGATAATTTCTATCCATAGCAGTTGCCCACAACACCCGAATACCGGTAGAAAACCTCTTATCAACTGAGGTCTTATTCCAACACTTTCATACACTGCCAACGATAAATGAAACACGCAATAAATCGCAACCATTTCTCAGATCAACCATTCATGAAGCCACTTCTCTTTCGACTAATACCACAGCAGATTCCGAGCCGAACCTCGATATTATCCTTCCAACAAGCTGAAATCAAATCCGTTCGTATTCATTAGTGACCCCAACGATCACCTCGAATCCAACACACCACTCTGGTGATATGACACCTCAATACAGGCCTAAGCCACAACTTGCATAATATGCGCACCAATAAGAAACAGTCTGAACGTACTAAAATCATGAAAAATGACTCAAACAAAAGAGTTGTACCTCAAGCTCATCAGTACCATCACAATACAAGGCTAAGACCCCATCTCACATCATAGAAATAGAACACCTGAATCTACCCCGAAAGGTCATATCTCCGCATGGCCTCGCCATAATGCGCGATCCTTTCCAAACATGGTTACACATGAAACACATCAAGGCACTATGCTCAAAATCGACAGCCACAGACAATTGATGTTTGGAACCCAAGCAATTCATTACACCCACGGTGAAACAGATAACATACGACGCGTAACTCGATAGGTCATAACCAATAATCCATTTACCGAGCGACACCCAATTACTCTTCCCGCTCGACTTTTACTATGAATCCCCAATAGCACCGCACCACATGTGCCCATACCCAACAAATCATAATGTCTCACAACACCGAAAAGAAACTCAAGCTGAATACATAACCACGTCAGCCTGCCAATGAACTCTTTACCAAGGAGCCTGAAGCTGCTCCTTCCACTACTACAACTCCTGCCGGAGCCGTACGATACGGTGCCCGGCACCAGATCAATATCAAAATCCATAACCTCCCCCGGTGACATGCCCGACCACAAGAAACGCATTCGAAAAGTCCCTAAACGCCGGAACTAAATCAATGGTAGAAACCTTTGCACCGACATCCATCACGAAGGCCCAATTAAGAAAAGCAGTCCTCCCCAGCCCTCCACTGGTCTTTGGAATACAAGCCACTCTATTAGAACATAATCTGATGCACCTCGCCACTCAACCTGTGGAATTTCTGTCATAGCCCATAGTGCAATAGTCTAGAATAACCCAACACTGAGACAGCCAGTCCACACCCCAACATCATATCCAAAATCTAACATTCCAAGCAAAGAAAGATCCACTCGGGCCTCCAAATCCCAATAGCCACTAAACGGTACCAATACACACGATCCACAACCACTACATAGTCTGTACCTGAGAACTCCCAGTCTCCAACTCCATATAAGTGCCATCAACTTAATCACACTGCCCTTTTTCTGAAACATATACCCTCGTCAAATCACTATGATTAGCAATACCATTTTCTTAGTCATCTGAAGATCATTCACCCTAATCATCTGAAGCTCGATTCTCTAATCACCTAAAACTGCCCGTGCTGCTTAAGAATTTAATGACTCTCCATTCAAAACTGAACCGTAACCTCACACACACGAATCTCAATCCTCCACAACATACCGCATATACCATACCACCCTAGGATAACATGAGAACTCCATCTCCCTTCCTACCCATAAACATCTACGTACTAAACTAGTCAAGAACTCTCTATTGGTCCCACCTAAAAGAAAATCATTACGCACCCCATGCTCCGCATGTCCATAGAAAATATACATCTCCAAACCACGCTGAAACCCAATAAGAATTCTCTTCCAATTCCATTTGCATAAGCTAAACTGCCAGGACTGAATCTTTCTATCCAATCGAGCTAAGCAAGTTGTCAAAACTCAAGAGCTTTGCTGCACAATACCTGTACAAACTCATTGCCTCGAACACACACAAAGAATTAATCACATCCTTACCATACCGATTCGGTCCACTATCAAGCTAGTCCATCTATCTAATTTTCCTTTTGATTCATCATCAACTTGATATATCTCCATTACTGTAGTACTACAATTCCTCAACCCAGGCTTACCACGTGAGAACCAAGCATGAACCACACTGTCTGAAACCCATAAGCCGCTGAATACTCTCTCTCGAATATTCCCAAAAGAACCCCATTCCACAACACTTAACTCTGAAGAACTATCTATTACCTTTACTCTCTTGATACTGATGTATAGAATCCCATAATTAACACAGAAATACCACGAATCTGAACCTTTTTCAATGAAAACATAGTTTCTAACCACACATGCAACTTTAAGATACCCGATTGTTCCCTGTAGACTCTTGAACACATTAGAACCATTTTCGAAAGTCATTATCTCTTATTCAAACTGCAAATCACCTGACCTGACGGACAGAATCACCCGTGCCTCATTGACACTCCGATACCACAAAATGATATCTTCATCCCAATACAACCAGCAACTTCCTGTTCTATACGCCGAGCATCCTTTGCCAATAACACTCTAGACATTCCGTGATTCTCATACTCTATAAAGCATAATATGACCTCTGTCACAATTTTGCTTTACTCGTGCCATCCTCGGCTCAATTTTTGCGACCAAAACTGATTCGTCAGCATGCCTCAAATCGGAACCAACATAGCACATAACCGTGCAATCAGGTAATCAACAGCAACCTCCCCAACTTGGCTCGAAGCCATATATCAGGATGCACTCAATAACCCATAACACTTTTACTTTAATGATGCCACAATACTATAGTGAGATTAAACTCAAATCATTTATAAGTTTGTGAAAACACTGATCATCTAGTATTGTAATCCTCTACAAATCTTGCATTCATCCCCACATCAGTTGAGTCCCGTCTCTTAAGCGACCCGAATTTTCAAATTGCAACACGTACCCCTTAATTACACAGGAGATCTTCTAACATACACCTAGGGATCATACCACTTAACAACACTCCGCAGGAGATAACCCACCTGCTTTGCCTCAATTTAGTATTTCAGTATACCTTCCACTATCATACACATTACACAGTCATTTAGTCTTCCTGGGTCTGAACTCATACTTCCACATATAATGCACTTCCCTCCCCAACTAGGAGACACAAAAATATTCTTCACGCGCCCATAAATCGGGCTACACATCAAATCACAATAGGAATTGAACACTTACCAATTCATCTATTACCCAACAGACTTCTTCGTCACTACCAAGTCATATAAATACATCTCGCAGTACTAATATACTCATCACATGGATATCCAACCGCCAGGGACAATACCGAAAATATAAGTTCAAAACACTTACTCACACAATCAGCACCTCGATGCTCAAGCCAAAGGCAAGGTCCCGACCTCAAGTCCTCCAGACTAGCCAAGCATAAACTCACGGAGATTACATCTCGCCCCTCGATCGGGGAATCACAAGCCATCAAGGCACATCTGATACTGAGCGCTAATGTGAACATACAAACGCGTGGAAGGAATTTCAAGAGTTCCCTTTCAAGATGAATCAAGGACGCACGATAAGAATTTCAAGAATGTGAAGTTTTCCTAAAGGTTCTGCAGCCTCTCGAGGATAAATAGAGATGTCTTCGTACCGATCCGCGAGACTCTACTAAACCTGCTCATGACTCGTGAGACCTAGTAACCTAGGCTCTGATACTAACTTGTCACGACCCAAACCCCGCTCCGGTCTTGATGGCACTTCTCGTGAAGACAAGGCCAGCCAACCAACCCTATTTGCCTATTTCAAAAATAGATAAACATGAATAAACAATTTTAAAGATGGTTCAATAATATTACTTAGCGGAAGTACAACCAAACATAGCCCAAACCGGGGTGTCACAAGTCACGAGCATCTAGAAGAGTCTAAATACAACTACAAGGCCAGTAATATACACAGTAGAATTTAGGAATCAAGGAAGAAACCTGGTGCTACGAACGCTGGCGGTCACCTAGCTCAACTACGATAGCAAAATCTTCAACCAGCTCAAAAACCTATACCGGGTGAACAAATACCTGCATCTGCACGCGAGGTGCAGGGAGTAAAGTGAGTACTCCAACTCAGTGAGCAATAAAAGTAATAATAACTGAGCAGCAAGAAATCACGTAAAGCAACCAACATGCTGTATAGAAGCCGGTATAATTTTCTGAGAAAAATAGTAAAATCTATTAAATCTTTAGAAATACCTTGGCTCAGTTCAAATCTCTTTTGAAGATGATTATTTCAATAGTTAGGAAAATGATTTTAAACAATTAGTGCTGATAAGCACAGAAAATCCGCCCCTCGGGCACTATTACCATAGTATAACAGGTAAAAAGACAAGTAAATATGCAAGATGAGCACATAAAAGTATGCCCCTCGGGCACATCTCAAAACAGTACCAGCCCCTCGGGCTCAATATTAATCGCTCAGAACAGTATCAGCCCCTCGGGCACAGTATCACATCACTCAGAACAATATCAGCCCCTCGGGCTCAGTATCACTCACACAGTACAACATCAACCCCTCGGGCTCACTCTCAAATCACATGGGTACCCGCACTCACTGGGGGTTTACAGACTCCGGGAGGGGCCCCTTACGGCCCAAGCGCAATATCAAGCCACCTCGTGGCATATAAACAAGGCCTGAAAGCCTTTTCACATCACACTCGAGACCTGAAAGCCTCCTCACATGTCACTCGAGGCCTGAAAGCCTCCTCACATATCGCTCGAGGCCTGAAAGCCTCCTCGCATATCACTTTGAGGCCTGAAAGCCTCCTCACCTCACGCTCAAGGCGTGAAAGCCTTACTCAGTCCAAAAAGTATCATAAGCCTCTCGGGCATCAATAAAATAATAGTTATCAGCCCAGACAACAGTGAAATATCAGTAAAGTCTCAAAAATCAATTAAAACGGCTGAGTTCGCAAAAATAGTATAATCAACAGGATTGAGTTCAAGTAGTATATCAAATAGTGAGGAAAGAGTGATAAAAATCCCCAAAGGGGTTCAAATAATTGGCACGAAGCCCAAATATGGCAATCAGCCCAAATCATGATAATAACAAATATGTTCTAGTCAAATACGCGGTAAAATCATCAATCGGGACGGACCAAGTCACAATCCCCAATGGTGCTCTACCCCCACGCTCGCTATCCGGCGTGTAAGTCACCTCAATATAGCACTACGGTCTGCAATCCGGGGTTTCAAACCCTCTGGATATCATTTACAATCGTTACTCACCTCGAACTGGCAAAATCTCTAGCTCACGATGCCTTTGCCCCTCAAATCGGCCTTCACGCGCGTCGAATCTACCCAAAACCAGAGCGAATACATCACAATAGGCTAAGTGAACATAACCCAATAAAAAAGAATCGAAGAACATCGAAAGTCACAAAATTTGCAAAAACCCGAGCCCGGGGCCCACTTCTCAAAAATCAAAAAATTTAACATCAATGGATTTCTCATCTCCTCACAAGTTCATACATACCAAGAACTCTCAAATCCGAGCTCAAATGACCCATCAAATCCCAAATTGAAATATCAAAAACTCAAGCCCTAGTTCATCAGTTTTAGGCTTAATTTCCATGAATGCCTAGGTTAATTTCACATAATAATCATGTTTTTAACTCATAAAACTTACCTCCAGTCAATCCCAGTCGAAACCCTCTTTAATTGCTCCCAAAAAGCTCTCAAGATGTTCAACAATGGAGGAGAATAACTTAGACTCGCGGATGAAATATCATTAAAAACCCATTCTGCTCAGACATTACCGCATCTGCGGTCAAAATTTCGCTTCTGCGACTTCCGCTTCTGCGGTCTCATTCTGCTTCTCCGGAAAATTCCAAAATCCAAGACTTGCTTCTATGACGCAAAAATCCAGCATCTGCGGCTTATCAGATGCGGCTACCTAACCGCTTATGCCGGAAATAGTGGCCCCGACAAAATCTCGCTCTGCGGTCCTCCCTTCGCTTCTGCGTGACCGCACCTACGGTCCCAAAACCGCAGGTGCGAAAACACCAGATACCAACAGACTTTTAACATGCAAAAATTCCAAAACTCTCCGTTTAACCATCCGATCTCACCCCGAGGCCCCCGGAACCTCAACCAAAAACACAAACATGATCCAATACCTTATTCAAACTTGCTCCAATCATCAAAACACCACGATTGACACTAAAACCATCAAATTACATCAAATCCAAGCCTAAGTCCCTCAAATTCTTTCGAAACTCGCATTCGATCAAAAACCCAACCAAACCACCTCCGAATCACCTAAAATTTTGTACACACATCCCAAATCACCTAACGAAGCTACTGAAACTCTCGAAATTCCATTCTGACCCTCGGATCAAAATCTCACTTATCAACCGGAGTTCGCCAAAATACTAACTTCGCCAATTCAAGCCTAATTCTACACCGGGCCTCCAAAATCCATTCCGATCACAATCCTAACTCACAAATCATCCCCCGAAGCTAACCGAATTACCGAAAATCACATTCGAGCCCTATAACTCATAAGTCAACCTCCAGTTGACTTTTTCAAACCAAACCTTCCTTAAAGAGACTAAGTGTCTCATCTTCTACCATAACCAATCCAAATCAACTCTAACACACCAAATACTGATAATGAAATATGAAGAAGCATAAAATGGGGGAAACAGAGCGATAACTCATGAGACGACGGGTCGGGTCGTCATATCATGTGATGGAACACTCATGGAGTTGATTATATTCGGGGCCAATTTAGAGCGGGTGGCTCTTAGCAGGGGTCATGGTAAATTCACAAGATGAGGTGTGATGCTTAATGATTTTGACCGTATGGTTACAGGTAAGAATCAATCTTGTTAGTAGCCTATGAGAAGAGGCACAGAATGTTTTGTGATATTTTGTCTTGCGATGTAGCAATTGGGAGATGTGAAAATAGTTCGTGAGATTTGAGACAACATGGTCTCGTAATTCAAGGTCACTCGGATGAGTGTGGATAGAGTGCAGTAAGTATCGAATGGGGTTATCATTGTTTCCATGGCTATCAAGGATGAATTGGAAGAAAAGGTATTTGGTTAGCCATAGTCGAATTGGCACGTTGCTGGTAATGATTAGTTATTTCAGTGTGATCAAGTTATGCAAGTGAATTATGACAGTGCGTGCGAGGCTTGTCGGCCGCCGTAGTTAGTGTTATACAGAAAGTATTCTACCGTTGTGGCCTGTTATGTGGAGTTGGGCGCCCGAAGGGCTATGGTGGCTTAGACCACTACTTAGATATTTTGCATACTCTACGGTTATGAGAATTTACCCATGTGTTGCTGTGTTCCTCCTGAAGTGAGTGCAGTGAAAAACTTTTATGTGATGAAGAGTTAAACTATTAGTGGTTCCGAAGTTATGATGAAGAATCATGTCCTATCCTATATCAGCATGTTGGGTGCAGTGAGTGGTATGGAATTTAAAGTGAGAATCAATATTGCAGTTCGGTGTGGACGAGGATGTCACAAGCTTTGATGAGTAGGAAAGGAGTTTCGATGTTTAAAGTAAATTGGTATTGTCTTCAGCGTCGTCTAAGATCGTTGTTCTGTAAGAAGGTCTTGTGTCATGGTTAATGATTCCTGATCGCTTTTCAACATTGGTGTGACCAATGTACGGACCTGTTATGTGTTTTGAAAGGTTGTGAGAGCGCGTCCCACAGGAAGATTGTATAGGTATGACATGTGGTCACTTGATTGATTAAAGATTTAACCCCAGTATGGAGATTTGTGATGATATCGATAAAATTGAGAATATATGCCTGGAGGGCACTCAGTTACTGAATTGTGGACTGTGGATGAGTACTCCGATTATGACGGGTGTTCTTGTATGTTATGAAAAGAGGGAAATTAGTATGGACCTTCGAAGGGTTATTGGCTTAGTTTGATACAATCAGGATCGACTTAAGGTCGGTGGATGGATCTAAATGTGGATATGGGCTCTATGTCAGGCCAATTATATTCATTTCAGCGAAGCGCTCCTTATGGAAGAATGGTCGGGGTGTTATGTGGTCGTTAGCAATTTCATGTAATGATGTATTGCGCCGTGCAAGTTGTGAGATTCTTGGTGATTTGCTATGTGATGAGGTCCGCGTAAAAAAGATATTATATGAGCAAATTGCTCTTGAGATTCAGACTGTATATCACACCTCAGTTGTGCTCGAGTTTTGTAGCTTATAGCGCTATATGTTCACTCAGGGATGTTATTATGCACTTAGCATGCTTATCACCGATATTCGGTACTTTGTTGTAATGAGCAAATTCAGCTCGATGTGCATCTCCTTATGTATCCCCAGACCCCACTTATGGGATTATACTGGGTCGTTGTTGTTGTGCATCTCCTTATGTGAGATTTATGTGTGGATCGGGTGGCACGCCGCCATAGATGTGTTATTTGGATCGGGTTACGCACCGCAATAGTATGATGCTGAGTACAGTTCCCTATATCTGCCTTTATGTGTTTCGTTTCCTATTTTTCGGAGGAAAGCTCGTATTAGCTGTGAACCCACATCACATGTATAATTCGCGAGTGGGGTGTATGTTTAGTATGTTGCCCGCGTCGCAAGTATGATTTGCGAGCGGGGTAATCAGATCTCCTTTTCATATTTCATTTTTCTTCTTCCTTGTATCGCGTTTGAATCGGTAGCCTATTGGCACATTGTGGCATCATTTGAAACTTTTTATCATATCCGAGGTGGCATAATGCTTGAGTAGTTTGTACTGGGTGAGACGAGATTTGGTTTTAAGATCCGTGCAATCCGAGTATATGAAGTACATTAAGGAGCTAAGGCCATTATTCGGCCCAGAATGCAGTGATGGTTCTTGATAGGAGTATAGACCCAATGAATTGTTGATTTGGCAGTTGGTTATGAATTTATGCACATCTCTTCCGTCGTGGTGGTATTGTAAGAGTTGGAGTAAGACCTATGTCTATCATGGGGTGCAATGGGAGCATCAGATTAGTAGGATTTTGACTAAGTTGACCAGAAAAAGGTTATTACGGTCCGGTGAGTAAGTGATGCTAGGTGTGAACCCACCAAAGTTATGCAGCCATGTTTGGGCACAACATGTAGTGATTAATATGGTGATCTTATGTTGGAAACAGGTTGGGCATGGAATTCCGGATGTTGGAATTGGGCTCTAAGGCGTATCTACTTGAATAAAAGAGAATATCTTCCAAATTGATCGAGTTAATGTGCTCAACTGAGTTGTGGTAGCACGTGAATGTGCGTGAGATGTCAAATATTGATTTCAGACTACTCCAGTGCAGTTCTCAGCACGTTCGAGGACGAACGTATGTTTATGTGGGAGAGAATGTAACGACCCAACCGGTCATTTTGAACCCTAACGCATCGTTCAGCAGTCTGAGGCCATAAGCAGCTTCGTTTTAGGTATTACGACTTGTACACGTGGTCGGAATTGATTTTTGGGAAATTCAGAGTTTATTTAGAAAGAGAATTCTCATTTTGGAGGCTTAAAGTTGGAAGAATTAACTAGGATTCGAATTTTGAGTAAACGACCTTGAAATCGGGATCTGAAGGTTCCATCAGGTTCGTATGATGATTTTGGACTTGGGCGTATGCCCGGTTCGAGTTTTGGATAACCCGAGAGTGTTCTGGCACCTATTGTGGAAGTTAGCATTTTAGAAGAAATTTTATAAGTTTGGCTTAAAGTACATTTCAGTTTTATCGATGTCCGTTTGAGATTTCAAGACTATGAATAGCTCCGTATGGTGATTCTGGAGTTGGGGGCGCGATCGGAAGTGAATTCGGAGGTCCGTTGGTCATTTTGAAGTCATTTGTCTTAACATGGAAAATTGAAGGTTTTGAGAAGTTTGACCGGAAGTGAACTTTTTGATATTGGGGTCAAAATCCGATTCCGAAAGTTGGAGTAGGCCCGTAATGTCAAATATGACTTGTGCACAAAATTTGAGGTCAATCGGACGTGATTTGATAAGTTTAAACATCGGAAATAGAAGTTTGAAATTTTAAAGTTCATTAAGTTTGGATTGGAGTTTGATTCATGATTTTAGCGTTGTTTGATGCGATTTGGTGCCTCAAGCAAGTCTGTAATGTGTTTTGGGATTGGTCGGTATGATTGGTTGGGGGCCCCGGGTGGATTCCGGACGGTGAACGGATTGAAATGGAAATTTTGGAAGGCTGAGACTTGCTGGTTGCTGTCATAACTGCATCTGCAGTTTTGGATCGCAGATGCGGTACCGCAGATGCGGCAATTCAACCGCAGAATTGGTTTTGGGTTAGAAGAGGAAGAACCGCAGATGCGGTCATATTTCCACAGATGCGGAACCGCACATGCGGTAAAGGCATCGCAGAAGCGGATTTTTGCCAGAGCTCGTGGACTGCAGATGCGGTCAAGGTTCCGCAGAAGCGGGACCGCATCTTCGGGAAGGGAAACGCAGAAGCGAAAATGGGCGGCCTAGTGGAAGCCGCAGAAGCGGAAGATTGTGCGCAAAAGCGGGACCGCAAAAGCGGAATTTCTTCCGCAGGAGCGGAAGTAGCTGGAGGCAGAGGAGTTGTTTTAAAATCGGGATTTGGCCATTTTCTCTCATATTTTTTATGGCTTGGGCGATTTTTGCGGAGCTTCGATAGAGGATTTTCATCATCAATGATGAGATAAGTTATCCCCACCTACTTTGAGTTAAATACATCAACTATGTATGGATTTGAGCATTGAAATTAGTAGAAATTTGGGGGTTTTGGTAGAAAGACCTATAATTTATATTCTTGGAATTTAACCGCGATTTTGGATATGAAATATAGAGAAAATTATATATTTGAGTTCGTGAGGCCATGGGTAATCTTTACCTTCAAAAATATTCGGATTTCGGGCATGTGGGCTCGATGGCAATTTTGATAACTTTTCGATCAGGGTTAGGAATTGTTATAAATTGGATTATAATGAGTAATTAAGTATATATTAATGAATTTTCATAATCATTGGCTAGTTTTGCAGCGTTGTGCATCGATTCGAGCCTTCGGAAGGGCGTGGAATGCCGGTTATGGATCTTCGGAGCAAGGTGAGTCTCCTTTCTAACCTTGTAAGAGGGAATTGTCCCCATAGGTAAAATAATTGGTTATGTGCTCCTATTTGTGGGGGCTACGTGCGCACGAGGTGACGAGAGTCCGTGCGTAGCTACTATTATGCTATTGTCCGGGTAGTTTAGGACCTAAGAGCATGTTATACTCGGATTATTCGTAAACTTATTGACAGCTTGAATTGCTTAAATCACATTGAATTAGTAAATAAATTCTAAAAGGGTTAAACTTCATTTTTCTTAAATGGTTAAAAGAGGATTAACTTTCTTTGGATAATTCCTCCGTGTGGACTCTTGGTTGACTTTCTATGTGTGTTTAAATTTTGGAGCGGGCTGAACGCCTCGGCAGATTAAATAAATGCATCTATGGTTCGCGTCGTTCGACCTTCGACAGTGCACAGTTTACATTCCTGTTANACATTTCTGTTAGAGCGGGCCGTCGACCTCGGCATGATTTGCGCATGCTTGTATTGCTGCTTGAACTTATTAAAGTTGTTATTGCCTCTTCATGGCTTGTGAATTTTTGGAAAATAATGGAAAAGGAATTTGAAAAATTTCCCATAAAAAGGAATAATAGTTTACTTGTTCCCTTCTATTTGATAAAAATCATGTTGGTAGAGATTCACGATTTAATGTAATATTGACATCATTATTAGACCACTAGTAAGTGTCGAAGTTGACCATCTCGTCTCTACTTCTTCGAGATTAGGCGGGATACTCATTGAGTACACGTTGTTTACGTACTCATACTACACTTATGTGCATTTTTGTTGCACATGTATATGTAACTCTAGCGGTCTACTGGGCGTAGCACCACGAATGATTCTGGGACTAGGTGAACTGCATTATTCGAGATGGCCGCAGCTAGAGCAGTCCCTTCCAGTATACTGTATTTACTCTCTGTCCACTGTATTCCGGACGGATGTTGTATTTTATTTTCCTTGCCAGTAGATGCTCATGCGCTTGTGACACCGGGTTCTGGGATAGTTTGAAGTATTTGTATTAACTGTTTATCATTTAAATTTGATTTGAGACTATTAACTTTTAAATTGCTAAATATGGAAGAAAAATCCTAGATTTCAAAAGTATTAAAACAAGATTTTGATTAAATGATTTGGTTGGCTTGCTTGACAGCAGTGTCCGGCGCCATTACGACCTTTAGTGGATTTTGGGTCGTGACATGAAGTGATTAAGCTAATATTTAGATATAGATTTGATTGAAACTTAATTTTTTTTTTTTGAAGTTGTATTGAAAATAATTTTGGAAAGTTAAAATTGCGTTTGGACATACATTTTATTTGTAACAAATTAAAGATTAGTGGGTGGAAGAAAAAATTTCATCCAAAAACTGGTTTAGGGCAGATTTTGCGTAACTTGGAAATTTTTTGTTTTTGGAAAATGATCTATCAGGAACAAACAATAATTTCAAAAAAAATTTTGAAAAACAAGTAGCCAAAATCTATAGTAAAACGGGAGTCGGGAGCTAAGTTTGATGATACACAAAATCATAAAAAGAGGATAGAGGAAAATTAGAAGATGAAAGACCTGAGGGAAATCGGGACTTTCAGCAAAAAGGATACCGTTATAGCAGGTAATAGCAGCGGCGGACAGGTGGCCCGAGCCAATAAGTTGGTCATCGATGTATACTTGCCACGACATGATTTTCGGTGATTTTCTTTTCCCCTTTTTTTTGTTTTTTTTTTAATTTGAATTTTGTGAGTCTGTATTTGCTGTAAACTAATTGTGTGTGAGGGATAGGTCTAAAATCATATGAATTTATATAGATGTATGTGTACCTCTATGTAAATGAAAAGTCATTAATACCCCTTAATTATATACTCTCTCATTTCTAATGGAGTAAGATTCAAGTTATATAAATTGATAGTGTAACGATTCTTAAAGTACAATCAGTTCCAAATCGCTTAGACCATCTCCAAGACTACTCTATTTCTTGCATCAAATTCAAATTTGATACAAGAAATGATATTTTTTTGCTCCAATGCAACACTAATTCTTGCACTATTATAGAGCATGAATAGTGTTGCACCAAATTTGGTGCAACACTATTAACACACTAAATTTGGTTTAATATTATTTTATTCAATCTTTTTATTTTTTGAACTTTTAATTTATCATATATTGTGTATATAATTAATTTTTATATTAAGATCTTTATAATTTTAATTTATATCCTATTTTTTGATATATTAATTTTTGTATATACTATTATATTTATATAAAATGTCACTAGAATCTATAGAGCACTTATTATGAATGTCACTTCTCTAAGATGTGTATTAATGAAGTTCTACAATGGCTGAAAATAAGCATAACAAGCTATGAAGGGCAGCATCTGTGGAAAAAAATTGGTAGGAAGATGGGAAGCAAATTTAGAAGGGAGTTCTCCAATGCTTTATTGGCTGCATTGAGCTTCCACATATGGAGGGGGAGAAATGAAGCTGTATGGAAATGTGCTGTGCCTAGGCCTAGCAAGATATGTGCTCAGATAAAAAAGGAATGCAAAGTGCGTGTGATGGAGATACTCAACAGGAAGAAGCGGGACAAGAATAGAAGATGGGTAGAAGAAGTATATAGCTAAATAGAAGTTAGGAAAATACCTGTACAGAATAGAATACAAAAATAGACTTACTTGTGGCTAGACGAGTAAGTATAGATTATAAAGATAGATGATAGCGATGGATCTTTGCTGTAATTTAATGTTTTTGTCCTGGTGATGAATAAAAATTTTTATTCCACCAAAATATATTTATATAAAATTATAAGTTAATTTTATTATTATAATTGCATAAAAAAAATATAACCATTATCTAAAAATAAAAAATGCAAATGTAAGATATCTATTATTGCTAAAATTGGAAAGTAAAAACTAAAATTTAAAAAAAATAAATTAACAATAGATAAAATAAAAATACATTATAATTAAAGTACATAAAAAGGAGGATACATTAAAAACATAAAATATAAGTTTAGTAATCCCCTATGAACAATTTGAACATAAAATGGTAGTAGATGACGATTACCGATTTGAATAATTTTTAGCTCGACTCAAAAAAAATTAAGGATAAAGATGCGCATTTCGCACTTCGTAATGCATTAATCGAGCATTTATGGGAGAATAAAGGCGAAATTTAAATATTTATGTGGTACTTAAATTAAATTTGTCTATGATGCAATATTTATTTACTTATCTTTTATCAATGATTTCACTTTTAGTTAATTTATCGGCTTAAAATAATTTTATAATAAATAATTATATAAGTGGTGAATGTGAATTTTATATAATGAATAAAAAAGAAAAAAGATAGTATTAGTTTGAAGGAAATAAAAAATAAAAAGTAAATAGAAGATAATAATATAATATAGAAGAGAGATAAGATTTGGTGTAAAAAATGATGTAATAGTTGGAGTCATGATTTGAAGTTTATGTATTTCAGTTTTGGCACGAAACCCAAATAGTCTTAATTATTGAGCTCGAAATTAAATAATTATATATATTTAATAAAAATTTTAATACAAATATATTATTTAAACAAAAGTGACTGTATTTGACCGAAACCGCACTTAATAGGCTAGCACCTCTCTGCATGTGCCGTTAATCTAATTTTAATGAATCTTTTCACTCGTGGGATATAACTTTATAGTAGTTCATAAGTTTTATTTTACAAAAATATAATACTTTCGTTTTAATTTATGTGAACCTATTTGATTGTGTACAAACTTTAAGAAAAAAGAGAAGACTTTTGAATTTGTGGTGTAAATGAAATACATATATTTTGTGTGACTACAAATTATTGCAAAAAAAAAAAAAATATTTTCAAATATGAAAAGAGGTCATTCTTTTTGGCACGAGCTAAAAAGAAAATAGGTTCACATGAATTGAAACGAATGGAGTATATGATTGAATATACAGTTTAAGAAAGAAAAACAAAGAATTCTGTTAAGTATTGTTGTTGTTATAAAATATAACTCAAAGTAGCAATACAGAACAAGGAAATAAAAGCAATTTAGTAAAACATGAACAAGAAATATAGATGGAGAGAAAGAAGAGATTTTCTTCTTCAATTGTGTGTATTTCCTATCTATTACAAGGCCTTTATATAGGCATAAAAAGTGAAAAAAATATGTCATTAAACATACAAAATGTCACGACCCAAAATCCATTAAGGGTCGTGGTGAAGCCGGACACCGCCGTCAGGCCAGCCAACTCAAATTACTTAATTAAATCTCATTTTACCACTTTTAAAATCCAGGATTTTTCCTTCATTATTAAGAAATTTTAAAGGATATACTTTCAAATCAAATTTAAATGTTGAACAGTTAATACAATACCTCAAACCATCCCAGAAATCCGGTGTCACAAGTGCATGAGCAACTACTGATAAGAAAAAATAAAATACAACATCCGTCCAGAATACAGTGGACAGAAAGTAAATACAATACACTGGAAGGCACTACCCTAGCTGCGGTCGCCTCGAATGATGCAACTGATCTAGTCCCAGAAATGTCTGTGCTGCTATGCCTAGTAGGCTGCTAGAAGTATATATACCTGTGCAACAAAAATGCACAGAAGTGTAGTATGAGAACGTAATCAACGTTTACTCGGTGGGTGTCCCGCCTAATCACGAAGCGATAGAGACGAGATGGTCAACTTGACACTCTCTAATAGTCCAATGATTATTTATCCTTAATATACATATTAAACAGTGGATTTATTTTATAAACATGATTTTAATCCAGATAGAGGAAACAAGTAAACATATAATTCTTTCATAGGAAATTTTCCAAGATTTCTTTCTCATTATTAACAAAATGATCTCGAGCCAGAATGAGGCATGTAACAACTGATATAAGTTCAAGGCAGCAATACAAGCATGCGCAAATCATACCGAGGCGACGGCCCAATCTAATAGAATAAATGTGCACTTACCGAGGGTCGACGATGCGCCTATAGATGCATCTATTAATCTGTCGAGGCGTTCGGCCCATTCTAAAATAAACACACACAGACAGACAATCAGTCAAGAAGTCAAAATGGAGCAATTATCCAAGAAAACCAATTCTCTTTAATAATTGAGAAAACGAAGCTTAACTCCTTTTTAGAAATCCATTTATTAATTTAATGTGATTTATGAAGATCCAATGTAAATAGGATTATAGATATTCCAAGTATAGCATGCTGATGGGTCCTAACTACCCGGATAATAGCATAATAGTAGCTACGCACGGACTCTCGTCACCTCGTGCGTACGTAGCCCCCACATATAGGAGCACATAATCAATTATTTCACATATGGGGTAAATTCTCCCTCAGGATTAGAAAGGAGACTCACCTCGCTCCGAAAATCCACAACCGGCATTCTACATTCTTCCGAAGACTTGCACCGACGCACAATGATCCAAAACTAGCCAACGATGATATAAATCTATTAATACATGCTAAATTATACTTTACAACCAAATTTATAACAATTCCTAACCCCCGAACGAAAAGTTGACAAAAATACCCTCGGGCCCACGTGCCCGGATTCCGAAATTTCTCGAAGATAAAGGTTACTTATGACCTTAGGAACTCAAATATATAATTTTCTCCTAATTCCATACTTAAAATCGTGGTCAAATTCAAAAAAATGTAAATTCCTAGGTTTTCCGCCAAAACCCCAAATTTCTATAATTTCCTTGCCTAAATCCATGTATAAACCTCGTATTTAATTCAAAGCTAGCATAAATTACTTACCTCATAACAAGTGACGAAAATGGCACCTCCAAGCTGCTCCCCATCGACTCCAATGGAAGAAAAATGGGGTTGAAATGAACTCAACCCCAAACTTAAAACATCTCACTACCCCAGCTGCTTCCGCTTCTGCGGAAATAGTTCTGCTTCTGCGGATGTCGCTTCTGCGACTTCTCGCCACCTCTGCGGCTTTGGAAAAAAGGAAGCTGACTGCTTCTGCGGTCCCTGGGCCGCTTCTGCGATCTCTTTGGACCTGGCCCCCTTCCGCTTCTGCGAGCGTTTAACCGCATCTGCGGTCCAAGAACCGCAGATGCAGTTACGACAAAAGCAACAAATCTCAAGCCTTCCGAAATTCCACTTTTCAATCCGTTAACCACCCAGAATTTACCCGAGGCCCCCGAGACCCCAACCAATCACACCAACAAATCCCAAAACACATTACGGACTTGCTCGAGGCCTCAAATCACATCAAACAATGCTAAAATCATCAATTGACCAACAATCCAAGCTTTATGAACTTTGAACTTTCCAACTTCTATTTCCGATGTTTAAACCTATCAAATCATGCCCGATTGACTTCAAATTTTGCACACAAGTCACATTTGACATTGCAGACCTACTTCAACTTTTGGAATTAGATTCTGACCCCGATATCAAAAAGTCAACCTCCGGTCAAAACTCCTCAAAAACCTTCAAATTTCTATCTTTAGCCAAATGGCTTCAAAATGACCTACAGACCTCCGAATTCACTTCCGGTCGCGCTCCCAACTCCAGAATAACCATACAGAGCTACTCCCACTCTCGGAATCCCAAACGGACATCGATAACGCTGAAATGCACTCCAAGCCAAACTTAAGAAATTTCTTCCAAAATGCTAACTTCCACAATAGGCGCCAAAACGCTACCGGGTTATTCAAAACCCGAACCGGGCATACGCCCAAGTCCGATATCATCATATGAACCTGCTGGAACCTTCAGATCCCAATTCCGAGGTCGTTTACTCAAAGATCCAATCCTAATTCATTCTTTCAACTTTAAGCTTTTCAAATGAGAATTTTTATTTATGTTTAACTCCGATCTTCCTGAATTTAAATTTTCGACCCTGCGAACAAGTCACAATACCTGAAATTAAGCTGCTCATGGTCTCAGACTGCTGAATGATGCGCTAGGGCTCAAAACGACCGATCGGGTCTTTACATTCTCTCCCACTTAAACATTCGTTCGTCCTCGAACGTGCTGAGAACTACACTGGAGTAGTCTGAAATCACCGTTTAGCACTTCATGCACCTTTTCGTGCTATCACAACTCAGTTGAGCACATTAGCTCGATAAGTTCTGAAGATACTCCCTCTTATTCAAGCAATTAAGCCTTAGAGCCCAATTCCAACATCCGAAATTATATGCCAGGCATGTTTCCAACATAAGATCACCGTATCAATCACTGTACGCAGTAGTCAAACATGACTGCATAATTCTGCTGAATTCACGCTTTGCATCACTTAACTCATAGGACCACAATAACATTTCTGTTTGAATTAATCGAAATTCCACGAATCTGATGCTCCCATTGCACCTCATGACCTACATAGGTCTTACTCTAACTGTTACAATACCGCCACGATGGATGAGATGCCGAAATTCATAATCAACTGCCGAGTCAACCAATCATTGAGTCTATACTTCTGACAAGAAACATTACCACATTCTGAACCAATAATGATCTTCACTCCTTAATATACTTCATATAATCAAATTGCACTGATCCTAAATCCCACAATGTCATCTTACCCAGTACAAACTGCTCAGGTAATAAGCCACTCCGAATGCGATCACAAGTCTCATATGACGCCACGATGTGCCAATAGGCCACTAATCCGAACACAACTCAAACAGGAAATCGAACTCTGGAAGGAATTACCTAACCCCCGCGCTAATACGGACTTTCCTTAGAAGATAGGAAGCGAAACAGACACAAAAAATAATATATAGAGGACCAGACTCGACATCACACTGTTGCGGCGCGCAACCCGATCTAAATAACATACCCATGGCGGCGTGCCACCCGATCCACACATAGATCTCACATAAGGAGATTGCACTTCGAGTTAAATTTGCTCATTACGATAAAAATATCAAATTTCGATCGTAAGCACACTAAGTGCATAATACCAACCCTGAGAAAACACATAGCGCTATAGGCTACAAAACTCAAGCACAACTGAGATGCGATACAAGATCTAAATCTCAAGAGCCATCCTACTCACATAACATCATCGCAACGCGGGTCCTCAACACATAAGAATTTACCAAGCCATTTCACAACTTATACGGTGCAATACATCATTACCTGGAATAACTGATGAAAAAAAAATAACACCCCGACTGTTCCTCCATAGGGAACGCTCTCTGAAACGAACACAACTGGCCTGATATAAAGCCATGTTCACAAATAAATCAATCCATCGATCTCAAGCCGATTTCTGATTGCACCAATTTGGACAATGACCTTTCAAAGGTCCATAGTAACCCCCTTTTTCCACATATCACGTAAGAATAACCATCATAACCAGAGCAACCTCCTCAGTTCATAACCCAATAAGCAAAGTGCCCTCCAGGCATAAGTTCTCAAATCAATGATATTACCACAATCCTCATACTTGGTTTAAATATTTTAGCCAATCAAGTGACTACATGTCACACTTATACAATCTTCCCGTGGGACACGCCCGCACAATCTTCCGAAACAAATAACGGGTCCGCACATCTCAACCATCGGATGCATTAACGCTGAAGAGCCATCCAGAATCCTTAACCAGAATCCTAACGACAATACCAATTTACTTTAATCATTCAACCCTTTCCTTGCTCATCCGAGCCCGTGACATCCTTGTCAATACTTAACTGCAACCTTGATCCTTACTTTGTATTTCCGTGCTACTCACTGCACCCAACGTGCCAAAATATGATAGAATACGATTTTCATCATAACTCCGAATTCATTAATATTTTCACATTTCATCATATAAGAACCTTGCACTTAACTCACTTTAGGAGAATCATAGCAATACACTGGTAATTTCCCTTAACCGTAGAATATGCAAATCTGCAAGTAGTGGTCTAAGCCACTATAGCCCTTCCGGAATCCGCTTTCACTTAACAAGCCATAACAGAAGAATGGTTTAGAATGTTATCAATTACGGCGGTCGACAAACCTCACACGTACCGCCACAAATCAAATGCATAACTCGATCACGCTGAATGAACGGATCACAGACCCCAACATGCCAAATTCAACTATGGCTAATCAATCCTTTTCCTTCCAATTTATCCTTGATTGATTTGAAATTAATACTAACTCTCTTCAACATATAACATAGTCCCTCTACACTTACCCCGAGTGTCTTTGAATTACGAGACCATGATGTCTCAAATCTCACAAATTATTTCACATTTCTCAAATGCTACACCACAATGTAACACATCATAGAACACTTTGGGCACCTTCTCATAAGCTACTACAAGGCTTGATTCTTAGTTGTACTTATAGGCTTGAAATTGTTGAGCACCACACTTTAACTTCTGAAATTACTAGAACCATTATTGAGAGCCACCCGCTCTGACTTGGTCCCAAATATAATTCACTCCGTAATTCTTATAACACACGAATACTCTCTCGGTGAAGCACCAGGCGAAATCACTTCCTCTGAAACCTGTATCTATACCAGGCATAAATCCTGAACCTTTTTCCAAGTCCGAACATGAGCCAAGAAGGCTAACCATAGCACATCCTTAATAATTCCTCCGCTCAATTTACTACTTATGGTCTTTTCTCGTAGCTGGATTAATCCATCAATATGCTAATAACCAGAAATCACGCAAGTAGTTAATCATACAGCCCAATCATAAGCGGTGGGACTCTCCCACTTAGCTTGAAGCCATCATTTCACCATTCTTGAGTTCGCCCGACCTTTTTACCTCTTATTGGCATAACCTCGTGCCATAATTTATCAAAATTTCTCGGAATCTCCCTGTAAATCGCCATCTTTCATATTCTGAGTCATCAACCACATTCGTACGATCGATTCCTTTGTTGAACAACCAATATAATTCTTTGCAGAAGCTTCGCCAACCACGCGACCGCTAACCTTCTCACGGAGAATAACCCACCTAGGGGAATCACCTCCCGATATCTTCCCATACCACTGCACGGGGAACATTCACTATGACACCAATAGCCCATCCTGAGTTCGAGCTCACCTTCCAGTTGCACAAGTCCATTCTCCCCTTGCGGACATCAATTAAATATGCGGCAACATCCTTCCAAATTCAGGGTTATGCTGCACCCTCCTCCATTTCAAGCAGCTCCTTTATGCCATATCAATCTTTTGCCGCATAATAGCCCATACTTCAGATCATACCCGCAGACTTCAATCACCAATCATTAAAATACCCTATTTGATCCAAACTCTCTTTAAGGCGCGTAGTTATCCTACTACCAAGCCCATATGCAACACCCGCCACTCTCCCACTTTGGCGGAACTCATATCTTTAATTGACAACTCGACCTTGCTCCCCATACTTGGCCTTCTAGAAGTTTTAAACACCGTCTGGTACTTCCTACATGTCCTTCTTCATACTTGTTGCTCAATTGTTGCCTTAAATAAAATCTATTTTTGTGGCACTTGAACCCACCATTGCTACTAACTTTAAACCTTTCCAAAGGTCATCTTTCTCGAGCCATCAACATTAGAAATTCTGATTCGATCTTAAACCACCGCATCATGTGATATCTGACAGTTGTACCTCCAATATTATTTCACAATATCCTGCCATAAAGGAGAATTGTAGCAGATTATAACGCCAACAACTTAGTACGTTCAATTAGGACCATGATACCCTCTCATAAAAGAAAGCTCAACCACGATTGCAAATACCAAGCCTCATTACTTCCACCAGCCCACACCTCACCATTCTTAGTTCGATTGACTTTCCCTGCCGGGAATAAAATACAGAATCCCTTGATTACATGCTGAGTAAACCTCCCTTCAATTCATTCACTGCCCCAACACGTGGGCAATACCCTACCATTACAACAACACAGCGGAATAATCACTCATAAGCGTCATGGCAACCTGTACCTAGCCTCAAGGCTCTTAGAAGTTTTGTTACTGAGCTGAAATAATAGAATACCCCTCCATAATGCGACTATAATAGTCTAATCAACTATATCGGGAGAATCGTCCCGCACCACATTTGTTGTGCCATTACAATCCTACAAATTTTTGATTTATAACAAGCGCTCGCGTAAGATTGAGTAGAAAGAAATCAAAGGCATAAGCCTCAAAGGAATCGAACCGCACAAAAAGGAAATCAAGAAGAGAAGTACTCCTAACAGCCATGTAGCCTCCCGAGGATAAGTATAGAAGTCTCCGTACCGATCCGTGAGACTCTACTAGACTTGCTCATGACTCGTGAGACCGACGGGAACCTAGTGCTCTGATACCATGTTGTCACGACCCAAAATCCACTAAGGGTCGTGATGAAGCCGGACACTGCCGTCAGGCCAGCCAACTCAAATTACTTAATTAAATGTCATTTTTACACTTTTGAAATCCAGGATTTTTCCTTCATTATTAGGAAATTTTAAAGGATATAGTTTCAAATCAAATTTAAATGTTGAACAGTTAATACAATACCTCAAACCATCCCAGAAACCCGATATCACAAGTGCATGAGCAACTACTGATAAGGAAAAATAAAATACAACATTCGTCCAGAATACAGTGGAAAGAAAGTAAATACAGTACACTGGAAGGGACTACCCTAGCTGCGGTTGCCTCGAATGATGCAGCTCACCTAGTCCCAGAAACGTCCGTGCTGCTACGCCCAGTAGGCTGCTAGAAGTATATATACCTATGCAACAAAAATGCACAAAAGTGTAGTATGAGTACGTAATCAACGTGTACTCTGTGAGTGTCCCGCCTAATCCCGAAGGGGTAGAGACGAGATGGTCAACTTAGCACTCTCTAATAGTCCAATGATTATTTATCCTTAATATACATATTAAAAAGTGGATTTATTTTATAAACATGATTTTAATCCAGATAGAGGAAATAAGTAAACACATAATTCTTTCATAGGGAATTTTCCAAGATTTCTTTCTCATTATTAACAAAATGATCTCGAGCCAGAGTGAGGCATGTAATAACTTATATCAGTTCAAGGCAGCAATACAAGCATGCGCAAATCATACCGAGGTGACGGCCCGATCCAACAGGATAAATGTGCACTTGCCGAGGGTCAACAACATGCCTATAGATGCATCTATTAATCTGCCGAGGCATTCAGCCCGTTCCAAAATAAACACACACAGACAAACAATCAGTCAAGAAGTCAACATAGAGCAATTATCCAAGAAAACCAATTCTCTTTAATAATTTGAGAAAACGAAGCTTAAGTCCTTTTTAGAAATCCATTTATTAATTCAATGTGATTTACGAAAATCAAATGACAATAGGATTACAGATATTCCAAGTATAGCATGCTGATGGGTCCTAACTACCCGGACAATAGCATAATAGTAGCTACGCACGGACTCTCGTCACCTCGTGCGTACGTAGCCCCCATATATAGGAGCACATAATCAATTATTTCACTTATGGGGTAAATTCCACCTCACAAGATTAGAAAGGAGACTTACCTCGCTCCGAAGATCCACAACCGGCATTCTACATTCTTCCGAAGACTTGCACCAATGCACAATGCTCCAAAACTAGCCAACAATCACATAAATCCATTAATACATGCTAAATTATACTTTACAACCCAATTTATAACAATTCCTAACCCCAAACAAAAAGTTAACAAAAATGCCCTCGGGCCCACGTGCCCGGATTCTGAAATTTCTCGAAGATAAAGGTTACCCATGACCTTAGGAACTCAAATATATGATTTTCTCCTAATTCCATACTCAAAATCGTGGTCAAATTCAAAGAGATGTAAATTTCTAGGTTTTCCACCAAAACCCCAAATTTCTATAATTTCCTTGCCTAAATCCATGTATAAACCTCGTATTTAACTCAAAGCTAGCATAAATTACTTACCTCATCACAAGTGACAAAAATGGCACATCCAAGCTGCTCCCCATCAACTCCAATGGAAGAAAAATGGGGTTGAAATGAACTTAACCCCGAACTTAAAACATCTCACTGCCCCAGCTGCTTCCGTTTCTGTGGATGTCGCTTCTGCGACTTCTCGCCGCATCTGCGGCTTTGGGCAAAAGGAAGCTGACCGCTTTTGCAGTCTGGGGGCCGCTTAAGCGAAACCTCTTCTGCGGTCCCTGGGCCGCTTCTGGGATCTCCTTTGACCTGGACCTCTTCCGCTTCTGCGAGCATTTCACCACATCTGCGGTCCCGCTTCTGCGGTCTTGGAACCGTAGATGCAGTTACGACAGAAGCAACAAATCTCAAGCCTTCCGAAATTCCACTTTTCAATCCGTTAACCACCCGGAATTTACCAGAGGCCCCCAGGACCCCAACCAATCATACCAACCAATCCCAAAACATATTACGGACTTGCTCGAGGCCTCAAATCACATCAAACAATGCTAATATCATCAATCGACCTCCAATCCAAGCTTTATGAACTTTAAACTTTCCAACTTCTACTTCCGATGTTTAAACCTATCAAATCATGCCCGATTGACTTCAAATTATGCACACAAGTCAAATTTGACATTGCGGACCTACTCCAACTTCCGGAATTGGATTCCGACCCCGATATCAAAAAGTCAACCTCCGGTCAAAACTCCTCAAAAACCTTCAAATTTCTATCTTTAGCCAAATGGCTTCAAAATGACCTACGGACCTCCGAATTCACTTTCGATCTCACTCCCAACTCCAGAATCACCATACGGAGCTACTCCCAGTCTCGGAATCCCAAACGGACATCGATAATGCTGAAATGCACTCCAAGCCAAACTTAAGAAATTTCTTCCAAAATGCTAACTTCCACAATAGGCGCCAAAACGCTCCCGGATTATCCAAAACCCAAACCTGGCATACGCCCAAGTCCAATATCATCATATGAACATGCTGGAACCTTCAGATCCCAATTCCGAGGTCGTTTACTCATAGATCCAATCCTAATTTATTCTTTCAACTTTAAGCTTTTCAAATAAGAATTTTCATTTAAGTTTAACTCCGATCTTCCTGAATTTAAATTTCCGACCCTACGAACAAGTCAAAATACCTGAAATGAAGCTGCTCATGGCCTCAAACTGCTGAACGACGCACTAGGGCTCAAAACGACCGGTCGGGTCGTTACATAAAATATGTCATTGAATATGTCATTAAGCATTTGAGATGAAGATCATGGAAGAAGTGTAGACATCCACCATAATTTGATATTTATGATAACACTCCCCCTTGGATGTCCATAGATAATGTGCCTCATTAAAACCTTACTAGGAAAAAACCCTATGGGAAAAATCCTAGTGAAGGAAAAAGAGTACACATGTTTAGAAATATGCCTTTTGGTTGCCTCGTTAAAAACCTTGCAAGGAAAACCCAGTGGGACAAAACCTTGTAAGGAAAAAAGAGTACAACACGTATTAACTCCCCCTGATGAGAGCATCAATTCACATCTTTGATCATTCACATCTCACTCGTGCACACTAGTTTCTTGAAGGTTGACGTCGGTAGAGATTTGGTGAACAAATCAGCCGTATTATCACTTGAACGAATCTATTGCACATTGATAACACCGTTCTTTTGAAGATCATGTATGGAAAATAATAGTGGTGAAATGTGTATTGCCCTAGATCCTTTTTATGAATCCTCCTTTCAATTGGGCTATGCATGTTGTATTGTCTTCATACAAAATTGTGGGTAGTTTACAACACTTCAAACCACATTTGTATCGAATAAGATGTATTATAGACCTCATTTCTCGACTTTCTTCATGAATAGCAATTATCTCAGCATGATTAGATGAAGTAGCCATGATTGATTGCTTAGTCGATCTCCAAGATATGGCAATGCCTCCACATGTAAACACATAGCATGTTTGTGATCAAACCTTGTGTGTGTAATATAAATACCTCGCATCGGCATAACCATCAAGATCGGGATTGCAATCATTTCCATAAAATAAGCTCACATTGGTAGTCCCATTTAGATAACACAATATGTGTTTGATCTCACTCCAATGTCTCCTTGTAGGAGTAGAGCTATATCTTGGTAAGACATTAACTGAAAATGTTATGTCACGCCTTGTAGTGTTATGAAGATACATTAGTGCATCAATTGCACTAATATATGGTACTTCAAGACCAAGAAGTTCTTCATTATTTTCATGAGGTTGGAATGAATCTTTATTTATATCGAGTGATCTCACATCCATCAGGCTAAATGGATTTGCTTTATCCATATAAAATCACTTTAAAATCTTTTCAGTGTATGTTGATTTATCGATAAAAATTTCATCTTTCATATACTCAATCTGTAGACGAAGACAAAATTTTGTCTTTCCAATATTTTTCATTTCAAATTCTTTCTTTTAAACAGTCTATTGCTTTAGGAGGCTACCCAGGATCCAATGATATTTAAATTATCAACATACACATCGATTATAGCAAATTTAGATCCAAATCCTTTTGTAAAGACACAAGGACAAATTGAATCATTCTTGTACCCTTCTTTCAGCAGGTACTCACTCAGGCGATTATACCACATGGACCCTCATTGTTTCAATCAGTATAAGGATTTTTGAAGCTTTATTTAATAAATTTCTTGAAAACCATAATATGCTCCAAGACAATTTAAATCCTTCAATGATTTCCACTATATATCAAGTTTTTTATATATTGCCAGATTAAAACCTGAAATGACTATATTCACCATAAGAGAACATGTCTCCATATAATCAATGTGAGGATATTTACTAATTTTCTTGTGTCACAAATCGTCTTTATGCTAATTGATTTGAACTTTTTGCACAAGAACACATTTATACCTCCATTGGCTTTATACTTTCAGGTGTTGGGACTATCCGCCCAAATTCACATTTTTCAAGTGAAGTCAATTTTCATTGCATATTTCATTTGGACAATCATTTATCTGTTCAAATTTCATGACAGATTTGAGCTCAAGATCCTCGTCAATATTAATAATATTGAGCGCTATATTATGTTAATAACATCGTCGACGATCATTTTATATCGGTTCAGTTACTACACAATAAAGACATAACTTATTGAGATCTCTTTATCTCATTATTTTTAGGTACCTGAGCCTCTCACATGAGGTCTTACGAAGTGTTATGTCGTGTTGCTCCTCTAGAGCACTTGCCTCGTTATTATGACCATCTTGAATAGTTGTCCCTCTCCTTCTTCAAGGAATTTTATCTTTGGAACCGATTGGTCTGTTACACTTCATGCGTGCCATAAACTATGTCCCTCATGGACTTTATTCTATTTGGAGCATTAGCAGCTGAAATATGACATTTATCTTTGGGTCAGCAGATGCGTCTGGCAATAATTTATATATTAATTATCACTTGAACTTCAAGTTTATATTTTCTTGTACAAGGATCTATATGTATTCATAATAATTCATTTCACGTATCACTTTCTCAGCTGTCTATTTTCTCCCCCTAATGTTGGGATTACCAACACATTTCCCAACCTTCTTTGGGAACTCATCTCTGTGTATTGTGGTAGCATAATTAAATCATATAGCATATCCATATTTCTATATAGGAATATTTGGTTCCTGACCGTGAACCAATTATGATGGGGAGAATTTATCATAACTTGTTGGCTAGATATGTACAAGTGCTGTTGTATATTAGATAATACACCTCATACCAAATTTCTATTTGGGAGTTTTGTTCTCATAACCAATGGTTTAGCTATAATTGGAGGCATACAACTTCTGCTAAACCAACTTGAATTTAAACCAGTATTATCACGATAAATCATCATAATTTATATTTTGGAACTGTGCTCTAATAATTTGAGCAAGCAATCTTGCAAAAGCCAATGCAAGTTGATAACAAATGCACATGTGGCTATAGAATAGATGCATCTATTAAAATAATTTAATAATAAATGGTCCACATGACAGGTGACTGGACCCATATATTTATCACCTTTTATTAGTTCCAGAATCAAGGGATTCAATCCCAACCTTAACTGGCATATCATGAGAATAAGCAGCACAAGAGAATTCTTGAATAATCTTTTATTCTTCGATATATGCCAATGTAATTCTCAATTAATTTTTCGCATCATAATTGAACCGGGATAGTCGACCTGTCATGCCAACTAATATGAATTTTAGTAAACCTCTAGTTTACTTGTGGCATATGATTCCAGCATCATGCTTATATTTGTGTAGTACAAATAGAAAGAAGATCGGGTAACCTTTCATATATAGAGATATGAAGATATTCAATCTTCCTTTCATTTATAATCTCAATATGCCAACTACTTTGATTTATACATTTGAAATTCAAAAAGTTTCTTTTCGATACTTTACAATATCAATGTCATGAATAATTATATTCATCCGGATAGTAACAAATTAGTTTTTCCGGAGCTCTTTACAACTTTTGTACTACAAGATCTTTTGTCACACCATCCATATGGTAAATGTCTCCTTCACGGAGAACATCATATCATAATAATTGTCTTGGTCAAAATCATCATAAGCAAAATCATTTCTTGCTTTAATTTTGCCTTTAATAATATTTTATAAGACATGGAAAAATATTATTTGGCGTACCACATGTACGCGACCAATGACATATTTATATAACCACATTGTAATATTCATTATCTTTATTTCTCTCAAACCTCCCTTAGGGGTGAGTTGTGGTATTCATCCAAGCATGCATTGCACGTCTTTATTCATTACTTTTATCAAATATTGTCACATTCACCTTCATACATGGGTCTACATTCTCAATGCTTATCATACATCACATCCTCTTCAAGGAATGGATCATAATCAATGACGTGCTTTATTATTTTTCATATCAATTTGGTGGAAAACATTGCCTTCATATTTTGAAGGACTATTTTAAGAGACCTTCTTGTTCTCATTTTTATTGTTATCATAACGATGACTATTATTATTTTGGTATTTGATACGCCCACATTCATTCGTCCACTACTTATCTTCATTTAGACTTATTATGCACCGCTACCTCATTCACTTCAAGAATGGAGCATATCAAGTGGAACAAGCTTCATGTTTTTTCATGAAAAATATATTATTTTTCTTTAGTCATCATTATATCACCAATATGGTGCATTGAGACTTAAACCCAATGCCTTACCAATATAAATGCATGTTAGGCCATAATAAATTGGGACTCAAACCCAACTCTTATCATTATGGATTATCAAGACTTGATTCCAATGTCTTACCCTCAATCAATGGCATAATAGGCTAAACAATATTGAGATTTATTCTCAAGCCTTAATTTCAATCATATGCCAAGAAAGTTGTACACAGATAATTTGTTGTAATGACCCGGCCGGTCGTTTTGAGTCTTAGCACTTCGTTCAGCAGTCGGAGGCCATGAACAGCTTCATTTCAGGTATTATGACTTGTACGCATGGTCGAAATTAAGTTCCGGGAAGTTTAGAGTCGATTTGGAAAGAGAATTCTTATTTTAGAAGCTTAAAGTGAAAGAATGAACTAGGATTGGAATTTTGAGTAAACGACCTTGGAATCAGGATCGGAAGGTTCCACCAGGTTTGTATGATGATTTTGGACTTGGGCGTATGCCCGGTTCGAGGTTCGGATAACCCGGGAGCGTTTTGGCGCCTATTGTGGAAGTTAGCATTTTAGAAGAAATTCCATAAGATTGGCTTGGAGTGTATTTTAGTGTTATTGATGTCCGTTGGGGATTCTGAGACTTTGAATAGATCAATATGGAGATTCTGGTGTAGGGTGCGATCGGAAGTGAATTCAGAGGTCCGTAGGTCATTTTGGAGCCATTTGGCTAAAGATAGAGATTTGGAGATTTTTGAGAAGTTTGACCGGAAGTGGACTTTTTGATATCGGGATCAAAATCCGATTCCGAAAGCTGGAGTAGGTCCGTAATGTCAAATATTACTTGTGTGCAAAATTTAAGGTCAATCGGACATGATTTGACAGGTTTAAACATCGGAAGTAGAAGTTTGAAATTCTAAAGTTTATTAAGTGTGGATTGGGGGTCGATTCGTGACTTTAGCGTTGTTTGATGTGATTTGAGGCCTCGAGCTAGTCCGTAGCGTGTTTTGAGATTGGTTGGTAGGTTTGGTTGAGGTCCCGGGGGCCTCTGGTGGATTCCAAGCGGTTAACGGATCGAAAATGGGATTTTTGGGGCGCTGAAGGAATCTGCTTGCTGGTATTTTCGTTTCTACGGAGGGTTGACCGTAGAAGCGGCACCGCAGAAGCACAAAGAGAGCCGCAGAAGCGGTTTTTGGTCAAAGGCTTGAGGGTCGCAGATGCGGTCAAGGTTCCGCAGAAGTGGGACCGCATCTGCAGAGAAATGGTTGCAGAAGCGGATGGGAGTATCTTGGAGAGGACCGCAGATGCGGTCAAAGTTCCGCAGAAGCGGGACCGCATCTGCGGGTGGCACGTCGTAGAAGCGAGAAAGGCGTGGCTCAGGGAAGACCACAGAAGCGGCATTTTAATTGCACCTGCGAAACCGCAGAAGCGGTCAGGGAATCGCAGGTGCGGAAACAGCTAAGGCAGTGAGATCTTTTAAGTTCGGGGTTGAGTTTATTTCAACCCCATTTTTCATCCATTGAAGTCGATGGGGAGCAACTTTGAGGTGCCATTTTCATCACTTGTCATGAGGTAAGTAAATTATGCTAGCTTTGGTTAAATATAAGGTTTATTTATGGATTTAGACTTGGAAACATTGTAGAAAAAGTGAGGTTTTGGTGGAAAACCTAGAAAATTATGTTCTTGGATTTTAGCCACGATTTTGGATATGGAATTTAGAGAAAATCATATATTCGAGTTCGTGAGTTTATGGGTAAAGTTTATCTTCAAAAAATTTCGGAATCCGGGCACGTGGGCCCGAAGGCATTTTTGTCAACTTTTCGATCGGAGCTAGGAAATAAATTAGATTGAAATGAATAATTGAGCATATATTAATGGATTTGCATAACCGTTGGCTAGTTTTGGAGCGTGGTGCATCAAGTAGAGTCTTCGGAAGGGCATGGAATGCCAGTTTGGATCTTAAGAGCGAGGTAAGTCTCCTTTCTAACCTTGTATGAGGGAATTATCCCCATAGGTGAAATAATTGATTATGTGTTCCTATTTGTGGGGGCTACGTACGCACGAGGTGACGAGTGTCCAGGCGTAACTACTATTATGCTATTTTTCGGGTAGTTAGGACCCAAAAGCATGTTATACTTGAATTATCTATGAACCCATCGATAGCTTGAATTGCTTAAATCACATTGAATTAGTAAGTGAATTACTAAAAGGATTAAACTTCATTTCTTAAAAAATTGTTTAAGGAGAATTGGTTTTATTTGGATAATTATTCCCCGATAAAAGATACTAATTGGCTATTTGAGCATGTATATTATGTGTACCTGCGTCGCATGGACGATTCGCGAGCAGGGTGATTGTGTATATTATGTGTACCTGCGTCGCATGGATGATTCGCGAGCAGGGTGATTGTTTATTTTATGTTGACCGCGTTGCATGGATGATTCATGAGCGGGGTAATAAATGTATCTATGATTCGTGCCGATCGTTCCTCGGCAGTGCATAGTTTATATTTCTATTGGATCAGGCCGTCGCCTCGGTGTGATTTGCGCATGTTATTTGTCGCTTGAGAATTTTAAACATGAAATTTCCCTTCGTGGCTTGATATAAATTGATAAGATAATAAAGAGTAAACCTTGAAAATCTTTGATTATTTGTTGAAGGTGTTTACCTGTTTTCTGGCTTTATGAATTAGAACTACTATATAAATCCATGTTTTTCCTCACATTTCTAGAATATTGTTAATTGGCCTCTAGTAAGTGTCGAAGTTGACCATCTCGTCTTTACTTCTTCGAGATTAGGCGGGATACTCATTGAGTACACGTTATTTACGTACTCATACTACACTTCTGTGCATTTTTGTTGCACAGATATATACAATCCTAGTGGCCTACTGGGCGTAGTAGCGCGGATGATTCTGGGATTGGGTGAGTTGCATCATTCGAGGCGACCCGCAGCTAGTGTAGTCCCTTTTAGCATGTTGTATTTATTTCCTGTCCAATGTATTTCAGACGGATGTTGTATTTTATTTCCTTATCAGTAGATGCTCATGCACTTGTGACACCGGGTTCTGGGATGGTTTTCGAAAGATTTGTACTAGTTGTTTGTTATTTAATTTGAACTGAAGTAGTGATCTTTTTACTAATGAAAAATGGAAGGAAAAACCCTATATTTCAAAGGTATTAAAAAGAGAATTTAACTGATTATTTAATTGGCTTGCCTGACAGCGGTGTCTGGCGCCACCACGACCTTTAGTGGATTTTGGGTCGTGACAATATGGTATCAGAGCACTAGATTCCTAGTGTCTCATGAGTCATGAGAAAGTCTAGTAGAGTCTCGCAGATCGGTACGGAGACGTCTGTACTTATCCTCGGGAGGCTGCAGGACTGTTAGGAGCACTTCCCTTCTTGATTCCTTATCGTGCGATTTGATTTCATGTGAGGCTTATGCCTTTGTTTCTTTCCTACTCAATCTTATGCGACGCGAAGCACCCATTATAAATCGAGAATTTAAGAGCCGCAATGCTACTACAAATTTGATACGGGATGTTTCTCCTGGTATAGCTGATCGGATTATTATCGTCGCGTTGTAAAAGGACCTTTGATGGTTTTAGCCCAGTAGCGGTACTTCTGAGGGCTCTAGGGCTAGGCACAAGTTGCCACAATGCTTATGAACAATTGTTTCGTGGTATTGCTATAATGGTAGGAAGTTTTGCCCATGTGTCGGGGTAGTGAATGACTTTAATGGTGGTTTACTCAGTGCATAATCAAGAGATTTAATATTTTATTCCTGGCAGGGGGAAAGGCAATTAAACTAAGGATGGTCAGATGTGGACTGGTGGAGGTAATGAGACTTGGTAATTGCAAGCGTGGTGGAGTTTCTCCTATGATGGGGTACTGTTGTCCTAATTGAACGTATTAGGTTTGTCGGTGTTTTGATCTTTTACAGTTCGCCTTTGGGGCAAGTTGCAACTATCAGATATCGCAGGGTGCGGTGGTCTAGGATTGAACCAGTATTTCAAATGTTGACGGGTCGAGAAAGATGACCTTCGGAAAAGTTTGGAGTTAGTAGCAAATTGTAGATTCCAGTTCTATGAAGATACATTTTATTAAGGCAATGATTGAGCACCAAAAGATGAGAAGGACATGTGGGAAGGGTCCGGCGGAGTTTTAAACTTCTAAAAGGCTAGGTTTAGGAAGCGTAGGCGAAGCAGTTGATTAAAGAAGTGAGTTTGCCCAAAGTGGGAGAGCAGTGGAATTGTGTAGGGGCTTGGTAATAAGATGACCATGCACCTTAAGGAGAGTCTGGAACTATTTGAGAATATTGGTGCTTGGTTGTTGGAGCCTACGGAATTAATTAGAAGTATGGGCTATCATGTGGCAGGGGATTTATTATAACGGAAATGAGCCGCTTAAATGAAGAAGGATGCAACATGACTTTAAATTGGAAGAATGTTGCCGCATATTTAAATATGTCCACGGGGGGTAAATGGACCTGTGCAACTGGAGAGTGAGCTCAGACTCAGGAAGGGTCATTGTTGTCATAGTAATTGTACCCTGTGCAACAGTGTTGGAAGATGCCGGGGAGAGCCTTCTATAGGTGGGTTACCCAAGTGAGCAGGCTAGCAATTGCGTGGTTGGCGAGGCTCCTGCGAAGAATTTTATCGGTTATGTAGCAAAGAGATCGGTCGTGCAAATGTAGCGGGTGAATCAGAGTATAAAAGAATGGGGCTTTGCAGAAGGAATCCGAGGATTTATGCGGTTGATCACGCAAGGTTATGTCGATGAAAGCTAGGGAATCTTGGTGAATTCCAGAGTTGTGAAATAATGGCTTCAAGATAAGTGGGAGAGTCACACCTCTTATGATTGGGTTGCATGGTTAACTACTTGCGAGGTTTCTGGTTATTAGCATATTGATGGGCTATTTCAGCTGCGGGGAAAGACCATAATTGGTATTTTGAGCAAAGTAATTATTAAATGTGGGCTATTATTGGCCATACTGGCACATGTTCAGACATGGGGAAAGATTCAGAACTTTGCGTTGTATAGATGCGGGTTCCAAGGGAAGTGATTCGGAGGGTTCTTCGCCAAGGGGGTATTCAGGTGATGGAAGACTCATGGACTTGATTATATTCGGGTCCAAGCCAGAGCGGGTGGCTCTCAGCAACAGTCCTAATGGGATTAAAAGGGGTAAGGAGTGGTGCCTAATGATTTCGAGCCTATAGGTGCAGTTGAGAATCAAGCTTTGCCAGCAGCTTACGAATGGAGGCTCAAAACGTTCTGTGATGTTTTGGCTCGCGATGTAGCAATTGGGAGGTGTGAAAACAGTTCGTGAGATTTGAGACAGCATGGTCTCATGATTCAAGGTCACTCGAGATGAGTGCAGATGGAGTATGATATGTGATGGATGGAGTTAGTATTATCTCTAGGGCAATCAAGGATAAATTGGGAGAAGGTAGATTGATTGGCCATAGTTGAATTTGGCATATTGGTATTGGTGATCGGTTTCCTCAGCGTGATCGAGTTATGTAAGTGAGTTTCAATGGTGCGTGTGAGGCTTGTCGGCCGCTGTAATTGATGTTATTCAGAAGCATTCTTCTATTATGGCTTGTTATGAGGAAGCAGCCTCCGGAAGGGCTATGGTGGCTTAGGCCACTACTTAGATGTTGCATATTCAATGGTTATAAGTATTCACATGCGTGTTGCTATGGTTCTCCTAAAGTGAGTTTAGTGAAAAGCTTTGATGTGATGAAGTATTAATCTATTAGTAATTTTAGAATTATGATGAAGAATCGTGTCCTACTGTACATTGGCATGTCAGGTGCGGTGAGTAGTATGGAATTTGGAATGAGAATCAAAGGTGCAGTTTGGTGTGGATAAGGATGTCACAAGCTCAGATGAGCAGGAAAGGAGCTTCGATGTTTAAAGTAAGTTGGTATTGTTTTCTGCGTCACCTGAGATTGGTGTATTGTAAGAAGGGCCTGTATCATGGTTAATGAATCTTGAATGCTTTACAGCGTCAGTGCGGCCAGTGGGTTAGAGGTAAGACCTAGTTATTTGTTACAGTAGGTTGTGGGAATGTGTCCCACAAGAAGATTGTATAAATGTGGCACGTAGTCACTTGATGGATTAAAGATTTAAACCAAGTGTGAAGAATTGTGATGATATCATTAAATTGAGAATACATGTTTGGAGGGCACTCAGTTTCTGAGTTGTGGATCGTGGATGAGTACTCCGGTTATGGCAGTTGTTCTTGTGTGTTATGAGAAGAGGGAAATTAGTATGGACCCTTGAAAGGCTATTGGCTCAGTTTGATATAATCAGGATCTACTTGAGGTCGGTGGATGGATTTAAATGTGGATATGGGCTCTATGTCAGGCCAGTTGTGTTCATTTCAGTAATGCGCCCCTTATGGAGTAGTCAAGGTGTTATTCATTGTCAGATATTTCATGTAGCGATACGTTGCACCGTGGGAGTTGTGAGACGGCTTGAGAAATTATTTATGCGTTAAGGATCTGCGTGGAAATGACGTATTATGAGCAAGATGGCTCTTGAGATTCAGATTGTATATCGCACCTCAGTTGTGCTTGAGTTTTGTAGCTTATATCGGTATATGTCCCCTCAGGGATGGTATTATGCACTTAGCGTGCTTGTGACCAAATTCGATGTCTTGTTGTAATGAGCAATTTAGCTTGATGTATACCTCCTTATGCGAGTTTTATGGGTGGATCGGGGGCACGCCGCCATGGTTATGTTGTTCGGATCGGGTTGCGCGTCGTAACAGTGTGAAGTGAGTAAAACTCCCCGTATATGTTTTATGTGTCTTGTTTCCTATTTTATGAGGGAAGTTTATATTAGTTGTATGCCTGCGTCGCATGTATGATTCGCGAGCGGGGTGTTTGTTTAATTAAATCGATCGCGTCGCATGCACGATCCGCGAGCGGTGTAGTTGAATTTCCTTCTCGAATTTTGCATTCTTTTATATCGCGTTCGATATGGTAGCATGTTGGCACATTATAGCATCATATGGGACTTTTGATAATGTCTGGGGTGGCCTGTTGCCTGGGCAGTTGAATTAGATGGGACGAGGTCCCTTGAACTAGGATTCTATGCAATCCAGCTGAATGAGGTATGTTATGGAGACAAGACCATTATTGGGTTCAGAATGAGGTGAAGGTTTTTGTCAGAAGTATAGACCTAATGATTTGTTGACTCGGCAGTTGATTATAAATTTCTGCAGATCCCTTCCGTCGTGGCGGTATTGAATAGGTTGGAGTAAGACCTGTGTATGTCATGGGGTGCAATTGGGGCATCAGATTGGTAGGATTTAGACTAAGTTGATCAGAAAAAGGTTATTGTGGTCCGGTGAGTAAAGCAATGCTAGGAATGAATTCATCAAAGTTATGCAGATATGTTTGAGTACAGCGTGTGGTGATTGATATGGTGGCCTTATGGTGGAACATGTCGGACATGAAATTCCGGATGTTAGAATTGGTCCTTAGGGCGTATCTGCTTGAATAAAAGAAAATATCTTCAGAATGGATTGAGGTAATGTGCTCAACTAAAATGTGGTAGCACGGGAAGGTGCATGGGAAGTTAAACAGCCATTTCAGACCACTCCGATGTAGTTATCAGCACGTTCGAGGACGGACGTATATTTAAGTGGGAGAGAATATAATGATCCGACCGATCGTTTTGAGTCTTAGCACTCCGTTCAGCAGTCGGAGGGCATGAACAGCTTCATTTTAGGTATTATGTCTTGTACGCGTGGTCGGAATTAAGTTCTGGGAATTTTAGAGTCGATTTGGAAAGAGAATTCTTATTTCAGAAACTTAAAGTGAAAGAATGAACTAGGATTGGAATTTTGAGTAAACGACCTCGGAATCGGGATCTAAAGGTTCCAGCAGGTTCGTATGATGATTTCAGACTTGGGCATATGCCCGGTTCGGGGTTCGGATAACCCGGGAGCGTTTTGGCGCCTATTGTGGAAGTTAGCATTTTAGAAGAAATTTTACAAGTTTGTCTTGAAGTGTATTTCAGTGTTATCGATGTCTGTTTTGGATTCTGAGATTGTGAATAGATCCGTATGGTGATTCTGGAGTTGGGGGCACGATCAGAAGTGAATTCGGAGGTCTGTAGGTCATTTTGGAGCCATTTGGCTAAATCTAGAGATTTGGAGGTTTTTGAGAAGTTTGACCGGAAGTGGACTTTTTGATATTGGGGTCAGAATCCGATTTCAAAAGCTGGAGTAGGTCCGTAATGTCAAATATGACTTGTGTGCGAAATTTGAGGTCATTCGGACGTAATTTGACAGGTTTAAACATCGGAAATAGAAGTTTGAAATTATAAAGTTCATTAAGTGTGGATTGTGGGTCGATTCTTGATTTTAGCATTGTTTGATGTGATTTGAGGCCTCTAGCAAGTCCGTAGCGTGTTTTGGGATTGGTTGGTAGGTTTGGTTGAGGTCCCAGGGGACTCGGGTGGATTCCGGATAGTTAACGGATCGAAAATGGGATTTTTGGGCAGCTGAAGGAATCTGGTTGCTTGTATTTTCGCTTCTGCGGTGGGTTGACCGAAGAAGCGGTACCGCAGAAGCGGAAAGAGAGCCGCAGAAGCGGTTTTTGGTCAAAGGCTTGAGGGCCGCAGATGCGGTCAAGGTTCCGCAGAAGCGGGACTGCATCTGCGGAGAAATGGTCGCAGAAGCGGATGAGAGTATCTTGGAGAGGACCGCAGATGCGGTCAAAGTTCCGCAGAAGCGGGACTGTATCTGCGGGTGGCATGTCACAGAAGCGAGAAAGGGGTGCTTAGGGAAGACCGCAGATGCGGCATTTTAACCGCACCTGCGGAACCGTTAAAGCGGTTAGACAACCGCAGGTGGGAAAACAGTTGAAGCAGTGAGATCTTTTAAGTTCGGGGTTGAGTTTATTTCAACCGCATTTTTCTTCCATTGGAGTCGATGGGAGCAACTTTGAGGTACCATTCTCGTCACTTGTCATGAGGTAAGTAAATTATGTTAGCTTTGGTTAAATATAAGATTTATTTATGAATTTAGACTTGGAAAGATTGTAGAAAAAGTGAGGTTTTGGTGGAAAACCTAGAAAATTATATTCTTGGATTTTAGCCACGATTTTGGGTATGGAATTTAGAGAAAATTATATATTTGAGTTCGTGAGTTTATGGGTAAAGTTTATCTTCGAAAAAATTTTGGAATCCAGGCACGTGGGCCCGAGGGCATTTTTTATCAACTTTTCAATCGGAGCTAGGAATTGCTATAAATTAGATTGAAATGAATAATTGAGTATATATTAATGAATTTGCGTAACCGTTGGCTAGTTTTGGAGCGTGGTGCATCAAGTAGAGTCTTCGGAAGGGCGTGGAATGCCGGTTTGGATCTTAAGAGCGAGATGAGTCTCCTTTGTAACCTTGTAAGAGGGAATTATCCCAACAAGTAAAATAATTGATTATGTGTTCCTATTTGTGGGGGCTACGTACGCACGAGGTGACGAGAGTCCGTGCGTAGCTACTATTATTCTATTGTCCGGGTAGTTAGGACCCAAAAGGATGTTATACTTAAATTATCTATGAACCCATCGATAGCTTGAATTGCTTAAATCACATTGAATTAGTAAGTGAATTACTAAAAGGATTAAACTTCATTTCTTAAAAAATTGTTAAAGGAGAATTGGTTTTATTTGGATAATTATTCCCCGATAAAAGATTCTAATTGGCTATTTAAGCATGTACATTATGCGTACCTACGTCGCATGGATGATTCGTGAGGAGGGTGATTGTGTATGTTATGTGTACATGCGTCGCATGGATGATTCGCTAGCAGGGTGATTGTTTATTTTATGTTCACCACGTCGCATGGATGATTCACGAGCGGGGTAATAGATGCATCTATGGTTCGTGTCGTTCGACCCTCGGCAGTGCACAATTTATATTTTTGTTGGATCGGACCGTCGCCTCGGTGTGATTTGCGCATGTTATTTGTCGCTTGAAAATTTTAAACGTGCAATTGCCCTTCGTGGCTTGATATAAGTTGATAAGAGAATAAAGAGTAAACCTTGAAAATCCTTGATTATTTGTTGAAGGTGTTTATCTGTTTTTCGGCTTTGTGAATTAGAACTACTATATAAATCCATGATTTTTCTCACATTTCTAGAATATTGTTAATTGACCTCTAGTAAGTGTCGAAGTTGACCATCTCGTCTCTACTTCTTCGAGATTAGGCAGGATACCTATTGAGTACACGTTGTTTACGTACTCATACTATACTTCTGTGCATTGTTGTTGCACAGGTATATGCAATCCTAGTGGCCTACTGGGCGTAGCAGCGCGGATGATTTTGGGACTGGGTGAGTTGCATTATTTGAGGCGACTCGCAACTAGTGTAGTCCCTTTCAGCATGTTATATTTATTTCCTGTTCACTGTATTTCGCACGAATGTTGTATTTTATTTTCTTATCAGTAGATGCTCATGCACTAGTGACACCGGGTTCTGGATGGTTTTCGAAAGATTTGTATTGGTTGTTTGTTATTTAATTTGAACTGAAGTAGTGATCTTTTTACTTATGAAAAATGGAAGGAAAGCCCCTAGATTTCAAAGGTATTAAAAAGAGAATTTAACTGATTATTTAGTTGGCTTGCCTGACAGCGGTGTCCGACACCACCACAACCCTTAGTGGATTTTGGGTCGTGACATTTGTAGCTTAGCAAATCAATTTTGCTTTCTTAAGTAAGTGTACAAATCTCAAATCAGCATAAATTTTATCAATTATTTGTAGCATCTATATGAAATATCAATTATTTGTAGCATCTATATGAAATACAACCGTTTGTAGTCAGAATATTTCTTCTAAATTCTATCAGAGTTTAAATGGGTCAAAAAATCATTGTCATAATATACCAAAGTTCACTATGACTCACTCTTGAGCCTTTATGAAAAATATCAATTATCAATTTTGTGGTCATCGGTAGAAGCTGGATTAGTTATAAGAATATAATCACTTCTACAAGTCATGTATATCATGAAACTTTGCTATAATTCAAGTGTTATTTATTAATGCAAGATTTTTAATTTTAAATAACTATTATATAATAAATTTTAGGTACTGATAAACCATCAGCAAAGTAGTAACAACCATATTGAAAACGATTAAGAAATTATTATGATCCATTGATAATTAAATATCATAATTAAGCATTGACATCTGTCAGTTACCCCTTTCCAAATAAAATGAATTTAAAAATTCTCTTTTCTAAGAGAGAAAGAGAGAGAGAGAGAGAGAGAGAGAGAGAGAGAGAGAGAGAGAGAGAGAGAGAGAGAGAGAGAGAGAGAGAGAGAGAGATCTTCAAAATTATCAATATTACAATATATTTATAGGCTACAAATTTATATCCTCTAACTTGTAATAAATCATGATAGTGTTTGATAAATATTATAGAACACATAAAAAAATCACTAAGGGGTCGTTTGGTTGGAATATGAGTTATACCGGTATAAGTTATACCGGTATAAGTTATACCGGTATAAGTTATAATGAGATAAGTTATACCGGTATAAGTTATAATGGGATTGTTGTTTATTCATTGTTTGGTATGTTGTATTAAGAATGACAATTGAATAATTTATAAGAGAAAGGTATAAGTTATACCGGTGCTAATTACCCCACCATCTGTGAGGTATAAGTTATACCGGTGTTAAAATTAACACCGGTATAACTTATACCTGATTTGCTAACCAAACAGAATATTAAGGTGGTATTAATTCTTATACCACCCTTATACCACCCTTATACCTCATACCAAATATTCCATACCCATGATATATTAGTAGCCAAATTAAAAATATACGCATGTTCAGTATTTATTGAATAGGTCAACACACTTGATCAAGCTATTTCAGTTACACAAAGATTAAAATAGTTTAAAGTGATCAGAGAGGTTCAAAAGAAATCCAAATTGATGAAAAATTCTAACAAAATTAAAGCACTTAAATAAAAAACTAAATATTCAAACCATAGTTCAACTTAAGCAAGATCTGTTTTGAAAGCTTACATATGAAAAACTTAGATATTATTAAAAATTAATGTAACTAAAAATATTATTAATAAATGATGATATAAGAGTTCCAAAGCGGACTGCATATACTTGTTAGGCTAAGAAGACTAAGTGAAGGAAACATATCTCACATATTTTACAGAGAAGAATCACATCTTTGAAAGCTTTGGAAAATTTTCAAGTTCAATAAATGAAAATTAGTAAAGTGTAAGCTTACATACGTTTGTTCTTGATTCAAGCCGCTTATTTTCCCGCACAAATAATATTGTACTTTTGTGTAATATGAATAATACGGAATCTTAAATCCCAAATACTAAAATGAGAATTCATAGGAAAAATGAAAAAAATAATCCCCGGACAATTGAAGCAAATTGATTCACATATGAAATGCTCAAACTTCCACCGAGAACGTAATTGAACTTGGTTATCTTCGTACTTTAAGATGATAGCTGAAATAAAAATTAGAGCTTCGTGCTGATAACGTGTAGTAAAATATAACTCAAAGTAGCAATATGGAACAAGGAAATAAAAGCAATTTAGTAAAACATGAATAAGAAATATAGATAGAGAGAAGGAAGAGATTTTCTTCTTCAATTGTGTGTATTTTCCTATCTATTACAAGGCCTTTATATAGGCATAAAAAGTGAAGAAAATATGTCATGGAATATGTCATTGAACATACAAAATATGTCATTGAATATGTCAATAAGGGTGTGTTTGGTATGAAGGAAAATATTTCTGGAAAATATTCTCCAATTTTTCCATGTTTGGTTGGCTTAAATGTTTTGGAAAATATTTTCCTTATCAATTCATTTTCCTCCAATTGGAGGAAAATGTTTTCCTTATCAAAAGAAGGGAAAACATTTTTC
>MU737062.1:6838-40283 GCA_026770625.1 Nicotiana glauca | reverse complement strand
GGCCCCCGGGACCCCGACCAATCACACCAACCAGTCCCAAAATACATTACGGACTTGCTCGAGGCCTCAAATTACATCAAACAATGCTAAAATCATGAATCAACCTCCAATCAAAGCTTTATGAACTTTAGAACTTCCAACTTCTACTTTCGATGCTTAAACCTATCAAATCACGTCCGATTGACCTCAAATTTTGCACACAAGTCACATTCGACATTACGGACCTACTCCAACTTCCGGAATCGAATTTCGACCCCGATATCAAAAAGTCCACTTCCGGTCAAACTTCTCAAAACCTTCAAATTTCTATCTTTAGCCAAATGGCTTCAAAATGACCGACGGACCTCCGAATTCACTTCCGATCGCACACCCAACTCCAAAATCACCATACGGAGCTACTCCCAGTCTCGGTATCCCAAACGGACATCGATAGCACTGAAATGCACTTCAAACCAAACTTAAGAAATTTCTTCCAAAATGCTAACTTCCACAATAGGCGCCAAAACGTTCCCGGGTTACACAAAACCCGAATCGGGCATACACCCAAATCCGAAATCATCATACGAACCTGCTGGAACCTTCAAATCTTGATTCCGAGGTCGTTTACTTAAAATTCCAATCTTAGCCATTTTCTCCAACTTAAGGCTTTTGAAATGAGAATTTTCATTTAAAGTTAACTCTGAACTTCCTGAATTTCAATTCCGACCATATACACAAGTCAATATACCTGAAATGAAGCTGACTCAGACTGCTGAACGACGCGCTAGACCTCAAAACGACCGATTGGGTCATTATAAACCTCATCTCACCCAGTATGAACTGCTCAGGCAATAATACATCCCGACATGACCAAAAGTCTCATATGATGCCATAATGTGCCAATAGGCTACCAATTAGAATGCAATACAAAAAAGGAAAATGAACTCTGAAAGGAATTTTAATTACCCTGCTCGCGAATCATACATGTGACGCGGGCGCACAACTAATATGAGCTTCCTTCAGAAGATAGGAAATAGAACACAATAAACAGATATGGGGAACTGTACTGAACATCACGCTGTTGCAGCGTGCAATCCGATCCAAACAACATAACCATGGCGGCGTGCCACTCGATCCAAATAACGTACCCATAGCAGCGTGCCAACCGATCCACGTGTAGAACTTACATAAGGAGATATATATCGAGCTAAATTTCTCATTACAACAAGATATCGAATTTGTTCATAAGCACGCTAAGTGCATAATACCATCCCTGAGGGGACATATAGCGCTATAAGCTACAAAACTCAAGCACCACTGAGGTGCGATATACAATCTAAATCTCAAGAGCCATTTTGCTCATAATACGTCATTTCCACGCGGATCCTCAACACATAAACAATTTCTCAAGCCGTCTCACAACTCCCACGGCGCAATGTATCACTACATGAAATATCTGACAACGAAATAACACCCTAACTACTCCATAAGGAGCGCATTACTGAAATGAACACAACTGGCCTGACATAGAACCCATATTCACATTTAAATCCATCCACCGATCTCAAGTCGATCCTGATCATATCAAACTGAGCCAATAACCTTTCAAAGGTCCATACTAATTTCCCTCTTCTCATAACACACAAGAACAACCGTCATAACCGGAGTACTCATCCACAGTCCACAACCCAGTAACTGAGTGCCCTCCAGGCATATATTCTCAATTTAACGACATTATCGCAAACCTTCATACTTGGTTTAAATCTTTAATCATCAAAAACTCCTTTACTGCTCATCTGACCTCACGACATCCTTGTCAACACCAAACTACAAATTTGGTCTTCACTTCAAATTCCATACTACTCATTGCACCCAACATGCCAATATACGATAGAACATGCTTTTCATTATAACTCTAAAACCACTAATAGGTTAACACTTCATCATATGAAAAATTTTCACTTAACTCACTTCAGGAGATCCATAGTATCACATAGGTGAATTCTCATAACCATAGAATATGCAAATCTCTAAGTAGTGGTCTAAGCCACCATAGCTCTTTCGGAATCTGCTTCCACATAACAAGCCATAACAGTAGAATGCTTATGAATAACATCAATTACAGTGGCCGAAAAGCCCGATACGTACCATCACAGTCACTTGCATAACTTGATCATGCTGAAAGAACTAATCATTACCAGCAACATACCGATTCGACTATGGCTAACCAATCCCTTTTCTTCCAATTTGTCCTTGATTGCCATGGAAACAACGATAACCCCATTCAAAACTTAACACACTCCATATGCACTCACCCCGAGTGACCATGAGTCACGAGACCATGCTGTCTCAAATCCCATGAACCATTTCGTACCTCCCAATCGCCACATCTCAAGTCAAAACATCAGAGAACATTCTGTGCCTCTTCTCATAGGTTGCTACCAATCTTGGTTCTTAACCGTACCTATAGGCTCGAAACCATTAGGTACCACACTTTATCCTTTGAATTTCACTAAGACCGCTGTTGAGAGCCACCCGCTCTGACTTGGCCCCGAATATAATCAATTCCATAAATCTTCCAGCACATGGATGCCCTATTGGTGAAGCACCTGGCAGAATCACTTCCCTGGGAACCTGCATCTCTACAAAGCACAAATCCCGAACCCTCCTCCAAGTTTGAACATGGGCCAATAAGGCCAATGATAGCCCACCTTAAATACCTCATTTGCTTAAATTACCGCTTATAGTCCTTTCCATAGCTGAAATAGCCCATCGATATGCTAATAGCCCAAAAATCTCGCAAGTAGTTAACCATGCACCCCAATCATAAGCGGTGGGACTCTCCCACTTAGCATAAAGCCATTAGTTCAAAAACCAGGAACTCACCCGTCCTCTTTATCTCTTATTGACATAACCTTGAGCAATCAACCACCAAAGTTCTCGAAATCTTTCTGTAAAACCCCTTCTTATATTCTGACTCATCAATCATATTTGCACAACCGATCACTTTGCTATATAACCGATAGAATTCTTCGCAGAAGCCTCGCCAACCACGCGACCGCTAACCTGCTCACTTGGGTAACCCACCTATAAAAGCTCTCCTTGGCATCTTCCAATGCTGTCGCACGGGGTACAATTATTACGGCATCAATAACACCCCTGAGCCTGAGCTCGCTCTCCAGCTGCACAAGTTTATTTATCCCTCGTGGACATCATTTAATTATGTGGCAACACCCTTCCAATTCAAAGTTATGCTACATCCTTCTTCATTTAAGCAGATCCTTTCCGTTATATTAAATCTCCTGCCGCACAAGAATCCCTACTTCAAATTAGATCCGTAGACCCTAATATCCAAGTGCTAATATTGTTAAATTGCTCCAAACCCTCCTTAAGGTATGTGGTCATCCCGCTGCAAAGCCCATATGCAACTCCACCACTCTCCCACTTTGGGCAAACGCACTTCTTTAATCAACTGCTCGACTTGCGCTTCCTAACCTAGCCTTTTAGAAGCTTAAAACTCCGCCTTACACTTCCCACATGTCTTTCTCATCTTTTGATGTTCAGTTGCTGCCTTAATAAAATTTATCTTCATAGCACTTGAATCCAAAAATTGCTACTAGCTTTAAACTTTTCCGAAGGTCATCTTCATTGAACCGCCGACATTAGAAATACTGATTCAATCTTGAACCACCGCACCCTGCGATATTGACGGTTGTACCTCCGATACTATTTCACAATATCTTGCCCCAAAGGCGAATTGTAGAAGATCATAACACCAACAAACTTAGTACATTCAATTAGGACAACGACATCCCATCATAGAAGAAAACTCTACAACGCTTGCAATTACCAAGCCTCATTACTTCCACCAGCCCACATCTGACCATCCTTAGTTTGATCATCTTTCCCCTCCCGGCAATAAAAAACTAAATCTCTTGATTATGCACTGAGTAAACCTCCCTTCAAGTCATTTACTTCCCCGACACGTAGGCAATCATCCTACCATCATATCACTACTGCGCAACATTCGCTCATAAGCATCATGGCAACTTGTGTCTAACCTCAGAGCTCTCAAAAGTACCGTTGCTGAGCCAAAAAAATAGAATATCCTTCCACAAGGCGATGATAATAGCTCAAATAACCCCGCAAGGAGAAACACCCACGCCACATTCGTAGTGCTATTAAAATTCTTCAACTCTCGATTCATAACAAGCGCTTTGCGTCGCATAAGATTGAGTAGGAAGGAGACAAAGGCGTAAGCCTCAAATGAATCAAATCGCACGACAAGGAATCAAGAAGGGAAGTACTCCTAACAGTCCTGCAGCCTCCCAAGGATAATTACAGACGTCTCCATATCGATACGTGAGACTCTACTAGACGTGCTCATGACTCGTGAGACCCTAGGAACCTAGTGCTCTGATACCATGTTGTCACGACCCAAAATCCACTAAGGGTCGTGGTGGTGCCGGACACTGCTGTCAGGCAAGCCAACCAAATTACTTAATGAACATCTCGTTTTAATACAAATTGAAATCTAGGATTTTCCTTCAAATTTAGCAATTTTAAAGAATATAGTCTCAAATCAAATTTAAATGATAAGCAGTTAATACAATACTTCAAACCATCCCAGAACCTGGTGTCACAAGTGCATGAGCATCTACTGAAAAGAAAATAAAATACAACATCCGTCCGGAATATAGTGGACAGGAAGTAAATATAGTACATTGGAAGGGACTGCGCTAGCTGCGGCCGTCTCGAATGATGCAGCTCACCTAGTCCTAGAATCATCCGTGCTGCTACGCCCAGTAGACCACTAGAGTTACATATACATGTGCAACAAAAATGCACAGAAGTGTAGTATGAGTATGTAAACAACGTGTACTCAATGAGTATCCCGCCTAATCTCGAAGAAGTAGAAATGAGATGGTCGACTTCAATACTTGCTAGAGGTCCAATAATAATATACTAAAAGTATGAGGAAATCATGGATTTGTATAGCAGTTCTAACTAACAAAGCGAGAAAACAGGTAAACAACTTCAACAAATAATAAAGGATTTTCAAGGTTTACTTTTTATTATTTTATCAATTTATATCAAGCCATGAAAGGCAATATCCACATTTAAAATTCTCAAGAAACAATATATATCATGCGCAAATCATGCCGAGGTCGATGGCCCGCTCCAACAGAAATGTAAATTGTGGACTGCGGAGGGCGAACGGCCCGAACCATAGATACATCTATTTAATCTGCCGAGGTGTTCGGCCTGTTCCATAAATAAACACATACCCTGCTCGTGAATCATGCATGCGATGCAGGTACACATAAGGATACTTGCTGAATCAGTTAATTAAGAACTTATCGGGGAATATTTATCCAAATAAAACCAATTCTCTTTTAACAAATTTTAAGAAATGAAGTTTTAATCCTTTTAGAAATTCACTTACTAATTCAATGTGATTTAAGCAATTCAAGCTATCAATGGATTCATAAATAATCCAAGTATAACATGCTTTTGGATCCTAAGTACCCGGATAATAGCATAATAGTAGCTACGCACGGACTCTCGTCACCTCGTGCGTACGTAGCCCCCGCAAATAGGAGCACATAATCAATTATTTCACCTATGGGGATAATTCCCTCTTACAAGGTTAGAAAGGAGACTTACCTCGCTCCGAATATCCATATCCGGCATCCCACGCCCTTCCGAAGACTCTACTTGATGCACCACGCTCCAAAACTAGCCAACGGTTACGCAAATCCATTAATATATACTCAAATATTTATTACAATCTAATTTATAGCAATTCCTAACTCCGATCGAAAAGTTGACCAAAATGCCCTCGGGCCCACGTGCCCGGAATCCAAAATTTTTCGAAGGTAAAGATTACCCATGACCTTAGGAACTCAAATATATAATTTTTACTAAATTCTATATTCAATATCGTGGTTAAATTCCAAGAATAAAATTTCAAGGTTTTCCACCAAAACCTCAATTTTCTACAATTTTCCAAGTCTAAATCCGTATTTAAACCTTGTATTTAATTCAAAGCTAGCATAAATTACTTATCTCATGACAAGTGATGAAAATGGCACCTCAAAGCTGCTCCCCATCGACTCCAATGGAAGAAAAAGGGGGTTGAAATGAACCCAACCCCGAACTTTTAAAGACCTCACTGCCTCAGCTATTTCCGCACATGCGGTCCCTTGACCACTTCTGCGGCTCCGCAGGTGCGGTTCAAACGCCAAATTTGCGGTCTTCCCTGGGCCACCCCCTTTTTCGCTTCTGCGATATCCCCTCCGCAAATGCGGTCCCGCTTCTGCGGAACATCGACCGCATCTGCGGTTCGCTCCAGCTGCCCCTCTACCGCAGGTGCGGTCCCGCAGGTGCGGTCCCGCATCTGCGGTCCCTTCCCTTCTCTTCTAGGCCCAAAACCGCTTTTGCGGTTGAAGTGCCGCATCTGCGGCCCCGCATCTGCGGTCCAAAAACAGCAGATGCGGTTATGACAGCAACCAGCAACCCTCACCCTTCCCAAAAATTCATTTTCGATCCGTTAACCACCCGGAAGCCATCCGAGGCCCCTGGGACCCCAACCAATCACACCAACCAGTCCCAAAACACATTATGGACTTGATCGAGTCCTCAAATCACATCAAACAATGCGAAAATTACGAATTACAACCCAATTCAAACTTTATGAACTTTAGAACTTCAAACTTCTATTTCCGATGTTTAAACCTATCAAATCACGTCCGATTGACCTCAAATTTTGCACATAAGTCATATTCGATATTATGGACCTACTCCAACTTTCAGAATCGGATTCCAACCCTGATATCAAAAATTCCACTTTCGGTCAAACTTCTCAAAACCTTAAATTTTCTATCCTTAGCCAAATGACTTCAAAATGACCTACGGACCTCTGAATTCACTTCCGATCGCGCTCCCAACTTCAGAATCACCATTTTGAGCTATTCCTAGACTCGGAATCCCAAACGAACATCGATAACACTGAAATGCACTTCAAGCCAAACTTAAGAAATTTCTTCCAAAATGCTAACTTCCATAATAGGCGCCAAAATGCTCCCGGGTTATCCAAAACCCAATCCGGGCATACGCCCAAGTCCGAAATCATCATGCGAACCTGCTGGAATCTTTAGATCCCGATTTCGAGGTCGTTTACTCAAAATTTTAATCCTAGTTCATTCTTTCAACTTTAAGCTTCCGAAACAAGAATTCTCCTTCCAAATCAACTCTGGACTTCCCGAAATTCAGGTCTGACCACACGTACAAGTCACAATACCTGAAATGAAACTGCTCATCGCCTCAGACTATTGGGTGACGCGCTATGGCCCAAAACGACCGGTCGGGTCATTACAAAGGGTTTCAAGTTGCGTAAGACAATGACAGATTACCTGGAGTGCAAGTTCAGCACCGCATCGAGTGAAGTGGCATGGACATGAAGCTTGGGTCATAGGTCATCCTCAAAAGAGGCAGTTTCAAGTACCTTATGTCGGTTATTTAAGGGGATGGAGAGATCGACGAGAATGTCGCACACCATATAGGGGTGGGGTGGATGAAATGGAGATTAGCATCTAGAGTCCTGTGTGACAACTAAAAATCGCACGACTAAGCTTTTAATACTTTTATCTTAATTTTGTTGGAGATTTTGAAAAATGAAAAACCTTTTGCAGTAATTGACTACTCGCTGCAGCAGTAAAAAGGGTACCTTTGCAGTGGCACGACGTTGCTACTTGTTGCCAAAAAAAATTCTTTGCAATGTTATGTGAATAGCTAATTAAAATTTTCAGAATGGGAAGTAAGGGTGGCAAGTGGGCTGGGTCGTTTCCAGACAGGCTAAATGGGATAAGTGGGTTGGGACCGTTAGGATCACTAGAGGTGGACTCATGACGGTCTCGTGGATCGGTTCTTAGCCAGAAACCGTTAGGGCCGGGCCTGTTTGGCTCACCAACAGACCGGGGACTGTACCGGTCCCTTGACGGGCCAAACGAGCTTGGCTTTTGAAAAAAAGAATTGTTGGGGGTTTAAAAAATAACCGTTCACTATTTAAAAAATAGTCATTTAATCCTCTCCAAACTTTGTTTTAACCCCAAACTTTTTATTATTACACTTTCTCCCTATTTTCAACTATAAATACCCCTCATTCGTGTTGATCCAAAATAGAGCTAAGGGAACAGGTATGGTTAATACGTGTTGATCCAAAATAGAGAATTCGAAGCATCGTCTAAGGTGATTAGGAGTAGGAGAAAGAGGTTTAATGAGCTCAACAGAAACCATCTAGCTCGATCTTTCTTTCCATGTCTAACTTTAGTTTGATCTCTGGCTACTTTTGCTTTAAGTTGTTGCACTCAATCATACAACTAACAACTATTAGGTATAATTTGCCTTTATACAGTTAAAAGTGATACATCATGTTTGTGCTTTCTATATAACTCCCATCTAGTATCATATTGCAGTACAATATATTTTCTGATTCTAACTTTTTAATAAAAAGTGAGGTATCAATTGTTAGAATATATGAGCTGTAAATGGTTATCTTAATCTTAAATTAATCCTGAGTAGTTTGCCTTTGCCCTACCATTAATATTAAGTTATTAGTCTACAACAGGATATGGGGTACCAAGTGATCTCTTAATTCCTATTTTTAATAAGCTTAGTACATAGTTAAACCTCTAAGATTGTAGCCAAATTTCTTTTACGCACGTCAACCTTTTTAAATCTTGTCCAAAATGTAGCATTCGCGCACCTTTTTGTTTGCGACTAATGGACGGTCCCGATTGAATTAAATAATCCAACGACTTAAGTTTATTTTCTTCAAAGAAATACAAATGAAGAAGTAAAATTGTGCAAAGAAAATTTATATATGACGAATACGGATCCAAACGGGAATAGAGAATGCAGAAAATTAAGGTGTACCTATTAACGAGAATATATCGCATTTTGTCTTATAATTTGCATTCACCAAATATTACTTATAAATCGCATTTGAAACAAATAAATATATAGATCTGTATGAGACACACTTTGGCCCCTGAAGTGTTTAAATATTTCAGTTTAATACTTGTATTACTTTTTTTTTTTTTTTTTTGAAAAACATATAAAAAAGATGAGACTTATATTTATGATCATTTTTCCTTTACTTTTTTTAATTTCCCCCCATTCTCGATTTCCCTTTTTGGTCTTTTTTATTAGTTACATATAAGTCTCTTTTAAAAAATTGATATAATTCTTCAATAGAGGATAACTTGGATAAAAAAAATAAGGTTTCGTTTCTATGGTGTATCCCCTTGTACAATAAATGATTTGTCAATTTCTCTGATAAATTAGGAAAGTTACTGATGCTCTTTGATAAAACTAGAAATTCATAGTTCTTCTGTTATGCTTTATCCTTAAATCGTATTCTACACATCCGTTTTTGTTATAAAACAATAAAAGAACAAGAACAAAATTGCAGAAAAAAATAAGGGAAATTCTTATTGAATTTGGGAGGAATTACAATGGAATAGAACCCTCTATTTATAGGGAGAAAGTGACATAGCCACTAAGTAATAAACCCTAGAATCTCTCTAAATATAGACATTCACCATAAATAAAATTCTATTTATAACACTCCCCCTAAATGTCTATTCAATAGATTATGTGCCATGTTAAAACCTTAACTAATATAAAATTCAGTGGAAAAAATTATAAAGAAGAAAAAAGAGTACACATATATAACAATATGCTTTTTGGTTGCCTCATTAAAAACCTTGCAAGAAAAATCCAGTGGGACAAAACCTTATAAGGGAAAAAGAGTGTAACGCGCATTAACTCCCCATGATGAGAGCATCAATTCACATCCTTGAGCATTCGCATCCCAATCTTGTGCACTAGCTTCTTGAAGGTTGACATCGATAAAGATTTGATTAATAAATCTATCATATTAACTCCAGTGAATATGTTGCACCTTGAAAATCCTCGCTATCACATTATCATGCTTATAGTTATAGCAAGATACCTTTGTGCACAAACTGCACTAAGGATGTTGTCACGGCCCCAGTTCACCCTCCATGAACATGTCGTGATGGCACCTAGTTCCTACAACTAGATAAGCCTAACAATGCGAAATTTAATATAGCTTGCGAAAATATTTAATTAAACTAAGCAAATCTAGAAGGAAACGATATATTTAAGTGCCATTTGGCATGTACAACTCTAAACAGAATGCGGAAGTCTACAATCTCATCCCAAAATCCAAAAACTCACGGGAACCACAGGCTAATAGAAATGTAAAACATTGCTCTAACTCCAGAATGTCTAAACAACTGAAAGAAAAGATAAGCTAACTACTAAAGCTGGAATAGAGTAGAGACTCCTGATCTACGGACGCGGCAGATACACCTCGAAGTCTCCGCTAGATCTCTCTGCCTCGATGATAGTACGCTTGGGTGGAGGAACCTGGGTCTTCACATAAAAAAAATATGCGTAGAAGGGGCATGAGTACACCACAGCGGTACTTAGTAAGTGCCACGCCTAACCTCGGTTTGGTAGTGACGAGGAAGGTCAGGGCCCTACTGAGGTAAAATATAATAATAAATTAACAGTATAAAAGAAATGGCAGTAATAATGAGCACAACAGTGATATAAGACAGGTCAACAAGGCAATAACAACTACACAATGAACAAAGTAAACGCGGAATGTGTACAGCTCAATATAGTGATAACAATGAGGATCTCCCAGGATACCGACCTGTAGTCCTTTTTCTCATATGTCTAGTGGATCTCCCGGGATACCGTCCCGTAGTCAATCACATATGTAAATCCGAAGGATCTCCCGGGATATCGTCCCATAGTCCAACCATCAATATGTAAAGGGATCTATCGGGAATCTAACCCGCAGTCCTAAAGTAAAAGTGCAAGGGGATCTATCGGGAATCTAACCCGCAGTCCCAAAGTAAAAGTGCAGGGGGATCTACCGGAAATGGAACTCGTAGTCCCAAAGTAAACAAACAAGGAGGAACTACCGAAATCCCACATCCGTAGTCCCAATATAAATGCGCAATCACAACCAGAAGATACACAGAAATGAAGTACAAAAGACAAGCAACAGGTAGTACTTGCCTGGCATGCTTCACGTAGTACAGTCAAGGCAACTTAAGCAATTAGGCAAGTTAAATCAACTAAACATGCTTTCCTAATCTAGCACAGGTTAAAATTGCAAGTAGAATAAAGCAAATATGAAAGAAACTCAATCTCAATATTTTAAGTAAAAACCGGATTTTTAACAATTGATTCAAGTAAGCGCTCGTCGCCTCGCGTACAAGGAACTCAAAATACCAAATAATAAATTCTAAAGGGAAAGGTCCCCCACACAAGGTTAGACAAGCCACTTACTGAGTACCGCTGTGGTGTACTTATGCCCCTTCTGCGCATGTTTTTTTTCATGTGAAGACCCAAGTTCCTCCACCCAGGCGTACTATCATCGAGGCAGAGAGATCTAGCAGAGACTTCGATGTATATCTGCCCCGTCTGCAGATCAGGAGTCTCTACTATATTCCAGCTTTAGTAGTTAGCTTATCTTTTCTTTTAGTTGTTTAGATATTCTGGAGTTAGAGCAGTGTTTTACGTTTCTATTAGCCTGTGGTTCCCGTGAGTTTTCGGGTTTTGGAATGAGATTGTAGACTTTCGCATTCTGTTTAGAGTTGTACATGCCAAGTGGCACTTATATATATCGTTTCCTTCTAGATTTGCTTAGTTTAATTAAATGTTTTCGCAAGCTATATTAAATTCCGCATTTTTAGGCTTACCTAGTTGTAGGAACTAGGTGCCATCACGACATGTTCATGAAGGGTGAATTGAGGTCATGAAAAGTTGGTATCAGAGCTCTAGGTTCATAGGAGTCACGGAACACATGTCGGTTTATTAGAGTCTCGCTCATCGGTACGGATACGTTTGTACTTATCTACGAGAGGCTATGTAAAAATTCCACTTCATTTGATTTCCCTGTCGTGCAAGATTTTTGACATTCACATTTCTAAACTTCTGCCTTCTATTCTCTCACAGATGGTGAGGATACGTGCTACTCGAGACGATCAGGCACCCGTGCCCTCTACTGCAGCCGTCGAAGGTTGGGGCCGGGGAAGAGATCGAGGACGCGCACGTGGTGCAGCTAGAGCACCTGCGCGAGCTACCGCCGAGGCACCACCAGCAGATCCTGCCGGAGTCCAAGCACCTGGCACGCCTACTACTGCCACTACTACTCCAACTCTCCAGGAGACTTTGGCTCAGTTCATGAGTATGTACACCATCTTGGCTCAGGCAGGGTTGCTTCCCCTTGTTGTAGCCACATCCCAAGCCAGGGGAGGAGCACAGACTCCCGCCGTCCACACGCTTGAGCAGCGAGTGCAGGTTGAGCAGGCTCCCGAGATTATTCCCGCACCGCCTGTAGCGCCAGTTCAGCCCGAGGATGGGTCAGCTGTTTCAGAGGACGAGCAGCGGAGACTTGAGAGGTTCAAGAAGTATGATCCCCTAGTGTTTAGTAGATTAGCATCAGACTATGCCTTGGGATTTCTAGAGGAGTGCCATCGTATTCTTTGCACCATGGGCATAGTGGAGTCCAGCGGGGTCTCTTTCGCTGCTTTTTAGCTTCGGGGAGCCGCCTATGATTGGTGGCGCACTTATGAGATAGACTATCCAGTCGAGCCTGCTTCACTGACTTGGACCCAGTTCTCGAATATGTTCATGATGTAGTTTGTCCCCCAGAGTCTCAGGGATGCATGGCGCGCAGAGTTTGAGCATTTGCGCCAGTGTGCTATGATTGTTTCGGAGTATGCTATCCGTTATACCAGGTTGGCCAGGCATGCACTGACTTTGGTTGCTATAGTTTGAGAGAGAGTCCGCAGGTTCATTGAGGTTCGTATCCCACCTATCAGATCTATCATGGCTCGAGAGTTGGAGATGGACATTCCTTATCAGCATGTAGTGAGCATTTCTAGGAGGATTGAGGGTATGCTTGCCAGGGAGCGAGAGGAGAGGGAGGCCAAGAGGTCTCGAGAGTCGGGTCACTACTCTGGTGCCTGTACCCCATCAATAGGTCGTTATAGCAGAGGTTACGCGGGTCACCCCGTCCATTCAGCTCTTCCAGCAGCCAGCAATCCTCCAGCTCCACCTGTACCTCAGGAGCCTTACTATGCACCTCCAGTTTCTAGCTCGCCTACTGCGCGGGGTACTTCTAGGGGTCAGTCCAGCAGACTTGGCCCGAGTCAGTCATAGCCACCGCATCCTCCCAGAGCTTGTTTCGAGTGAGGTGATACATGCCACATGGTTAGGGACTGCCCCAGACTTGGTAGGGGTACATCTTCACAGACTGCTCAGCCACAGCATGCTCCTCAGAGTTCTCAAGCTATGATCACAGCTCCAGCTGCTAACCCACCTGCCCAGCTGGCTAGGGGCGGAGGTCGAGGAGATAGAGGTCGCCCTCGAGAGAGGGGACGGGCCAGATATTATGCTATTCCTGCTCGTACCGAGGTTGTTGCCTCCGATTCTGTCATCATATGTATTGTCATGGTTTGTTATAGAAGTGTATCGGTTCTATTCGATTTAGGCTCTACTTATTCTTATGTGCCTTCTTACTTTGCTCCGCATTTGGGTGTGCCTCGGGATTCTTTGAATGCCCCTGTTTATGTTTCTACTCCTATGGGAGACTCTCTTATTGTGGACCGCGTTTATCGATCATGTTTGATTACTATTCGTGGTTTTGAGACCATAGCGGATTTATTGTTACTTGGTGTGGTTGATTTTGACATCAATTTGGTCATGGACTGGTTGTCGCCCCATTTTGCTATTCTTGATTGTCACGCCAAGACTGTGACGCTGGCTGTGCCAGGTATTCCGCATATTGAGTGGAGTAGAACTTTAGATCAAACTCCCTGTAGAGTTATCTCTTTCCTTAAAGCTCAGCATATGGTCGAGAAGGGGTGTGCCTCATATTTAGCTTATGTGAGAGATGTCAGTATTGACACCCCTTCTGTTGATTCAGTTCCAGTGCTACGGGATTACCCCGATGTGTTTCCAGCTGATCTTCCGGGCATGCCGCCCGATAGAGACATTGATTTTGGCATTGATCTGTTGCTGGGCACTCAGCCTATTTCCATTCCTCCGTATCGTATGGCTCCTTCTGGGTTGAACTAGTTGAAGGATCAGTTGCAGGAATTGCTTGGTAAGGGTTTTATTCGACCTAGTGTTTCACCGTGGGGTGCTCCTGTCTTGTTTGTGAAGAAGAATGATGGTTCTATGCGTATGTGTATTTATTCTCGCCAGTTGAACAAGGTTACAGTGAAGAACCGTTATCCTTTGCCTCGTATTGATGATCTGTTTGACCAGTTTCAGGGCGCACAGGTGTTTTCTAAGATGGACTTGAGATCAGGTTACCATCAGTTGAAGATTCGGGAGCCAGATATCCCGAAGACTGCCTTCAAGACTCGGTATGGTCATTACGAGTTCCTTGTTATGTTATTTGGGCTGACCAATGCCCCAGCAGCTTTTATGCATTTGATGCACAGTGTATTTAGGCCATATCTCGACTCGTTTTTTATTGTGTTTATTGATGATATTATGGTGTATTCCCGGAGTCGGGAAGATCATGAGCAGCACCTGAGGACCGTGCTTCATACCCTGAGAGAGAAGAAGTTATAGGCAAAGTTCTCAAAATACGAGTTTTGGCTGAGTTTCGTGGCATTCTTAGGTCACGTGGTATCGAGTGAGGGCATTCGGGTGGATCCGAAGAAGGTAGAGGTAGTGCACAGTTGTCCTAGACCCTCCTTAGCTATAGAGATTTGCGGTTTCCTTGGCTTGGCGGGCTACTACCGTCGTTTTGTAGAGGGATTTTCATCCATTGCGGCCCCTATGACTAGATTGACCCAGAAGGGTGCCCCATTTCAGTGGACAGAGGAGTGTGAGGTGAGCTTTCAGAAGCTCAAGACAGCTTTGACTACAGCCCCAATCTTGATGTTGCCTACCGGTTCGGGGTCTTATACTTTCTATTGTGACGCCTCGAGAGTTGGACTTGGAGCGGTGTTGATGCATGACGGTAGGATAATTGCCTACGCGTCTAGACAATTGAAGATACATGAAAATAATTACCCTATCCACGACCTTAAGCTAGCTGCTATTATTCATGCCTTGAAGATCTGGCGTCATTATTTGTACAGCGTGCCTTGTGAGATCTATACTGACCACCAGAGCTTGCATCACTTTTTCAAGCAAAGGGATCTAAATATACATCGGAGGAGGTGGTTAGAGTTGCTGAAGGACTATGATATCACTATTCTGTATCACCCGGGCAAGGCCTTGAGTCACCGGGCGGAGAGTTTGGGGAGTTTGGCATATTTTACCAGCTTCAGAGAGGCCTATGGCGATGGATGTGCAGGCCTTAGCCAGCCAGTTTGTAAGATTGGATCTTTCGGAGCCCAGTCGGGTTCCAGCTTGTGTGGTTTCCCCGTCTTCCTTATTTGATTGTATCAGGGAGCAACAGTGTGAAGACCCTCATTTATTTGTCCTTGAGGACAAGGTTCAGCGTGGAGATGCTAGAGATGTGACCATCGTAGATGACGGGATATTGAGGATGCGGGGTCGGATTTGTGTGCCCAATGTTGATGGTCTTCGAGAGTTGATTCTAGCAGGGGCCCATAGTTCACGGTATTCCATCCATGCGGGTGCCGCAAAGATGTATCAGGATTTGAGGTAACACTATTGGTGGAGGCGGATGAAGAAGGATATAGTTGGATATGTAGCTAGATGCCTCAACTGCCAGTAGGTGAAGTATGAGCACCAGAGACCGGGTGGGTTGCTTAAGCAGATAGAGATTCCGGAGTGGAAGTGGGAGCGGATCACCATGGATTTTGTAGTTGGACTCCCACGGACCTTGAAGAAGTTTGATTCCATTTGGGTGATTGTAGATCGGCTGACCAACTCTGATCATTTTATCCCTGTGTGTACTACTTATTCATTAGAGCGGTTGGCGGAGATTTATATCTGGGAGATTTTCGTCTGCATGGTATTCCAGTCTCTATCATTTTGGACAGAGGTACTTAGTTTACATCACGGTTTTGGAGAGTCGTTCAGCAGGAGTTGGATACTCGGGTGGAGTTGAGCATAGCATTTCACCCCCAGACGGACGGACAGTCCGAGCGCACTATTCAGATTCTTGAGGATATGCTTCGTGCGTGTGTGATTGAGTTTGGAGGGTCTTGGTATCATTTCTTTCCATTGGCGGAGTTTTCTTACAACAACAGTTATCAGTCCAACATTCGGATGTCACTGCATGAGGCCTTATATGGTAGGAGGTGTAGATCTCCGGTGGGTTGGTTTAAGCCGGGTGAGGCCAGGCTATTAGGCACAGAATTGGTTCAGGACATATTGGAGAAGGTTAGGATGATTCAGGATAGACTCCGTGCATCCCAGTCTAGACATAAGAGCTACGCGGATAGGAAGGTCCGTGATGTTTCATATATGGTTGGTGAGCGGATTCTGCTTGGGGTTTCGCCTATGAAGGGCGTCATCAGGTTTGGGAAGAAAGGAAAGTTGAGTCCAAGGTTTATTGGCCCTTTTGAGATCTTGAGGCGAGTTGGGGAGGTTGACTATGAGCTTGCCTTACCTCCCAGTTTGGCCGGAGTTCATCCGGTATTTCATATTTCGATGCTCCGTAAGTATCACAGTGAGCCGTCACACGTGTTGGATTTCAGTTCAGTACAGTTGGACAAGGATCTATCTTGTGTTGCGGAGCCAGTGGCTATATTGGATAGGCAGATCAGAAAGTTGAGGTCAAAGAACATAGCTTCAGTGAAGGTTCAACGGTGGGGTCAGCCGGCCGAGGAGGAGACTTGGGAGATCGAGCAGGATATGCGCAGCAGTTACCCTCATCTTTTCACTACTTCAGGTATGTTCTCTATGCTCGTTCGAGGAAGAACGAATGTTTAAATGTAGGTGGATGTGACGACCCGGCCGGTCGTCTTAAAAATTAATGCCCCGATCCCCTATTAACTATTTCCCCTAAGTTTATTTCTGCTATTTTGGGTTGCCGGGACATTCGGTGTTGAGTTTCAGAGAGTTTTGGGACACTTAGTCCCTAAATGAGAGCTTAAGTGTTGAAAAGTGGTCCGTAGTCAGAACAGTGTGAAGACGACCTCGGAATGGAAATATGATGGTTCTGTTAGCTCCGTTAGGTGATTTCGGGGTTGGGAGCATGTTCGGAATGCATTCTGGAAGTCCATAACTCATTTAGGCTTGAAATGCCAAAGTTTGAATTTTTGAAGTTTTCGGTCTGATAGTGAGTATTTGATCCGAGGGTCGGATTGGAATTCCGTAAGTTGTAGTAGCTCCGTCATGTCATTTGGGATGTGTGTGCAAGATTTCAGGTCATTCAGACGTGTTTTGGTTAGGTTTTTTATCAAAAGTTTATTTTGATAAAATTTGAAGTTCTTAGGCTCAAATCCTTGTTTAATTCGAGTTTCCGGCATTGTTTTAGGTTGTTTAAGGATTGGTACAAGTCTGAATGAGGTATTAGGTGTTATTGGTGCTTTTGGTTGAGGTATCAGGGGCCTCAGGATGATTTCGGATGGTTGACGGAAAGATTTTGGAAGTTTGGAAATATCAGTCTTGGCTGCTTCTGGTATTTCCGCAGATGCGGCTTGAGAACCGCAGATGCGGCGTGGAGGACCGCAGAAGCGGTTTTGGTCAAGATTTTTAGTTTTTGCAGATGTGGTGGTTGGTCCGCAGAAGCGGGACCGCATCTGTGAGGAAATAGCCGCAGAAGCGGATTTGGGGAATTTTAAGGAAACCGCAGAAGCGGTTGTTCTTCCGCAGAAGCGGAACTGCATAAGCAGTTAATGGTCCGTAGAAGCGGAAATCCCTGTTCAGATATAGAGATTTCGAGGGTTAGTTTTCAAAAGTTAGAAAAATCAAATTGAGCTCGGGGAAGGGCGATTTTGAGAGGGTTTTGAAGAGGAGATTATTGGGTAACGTTTATTTAATCCCTTCTAGTTATATTTCATCATTATATAGTTAAATCTGTCTTTCAAATTCGAATTTGAGGACCAAAATTGGGGAAAATTGGAAGAAACTTCTTGGGCTGAAATTCTGAGTTTTGAGCGAGTTTTTGGTATCCGATTTGGGAGATTTTTATATGGTTAGACGCGAGATTAAGAGGGTTGCAAAAATGTAAAAGTTATTCGATTCCGAGATGTTGTCTTGAAGGGCATTTTTGTCATTTTACCTAAATTCGCGTCTTAGCTTTAAATTAAATAGTAGAATCAGTTGTTTGAGATGTTATTTACGATATGTAATTTAATTGGATAGATTTGGGCCATTTGGAGTCGGATACTCGTGGCAAAGGCGTGGTTCCTAGTTGATTTTTGTGTCGGTTCGAGGTAAGTGGCTTGTCTAACCTTGTATGGGGGACCTTTCCCCTTAGGATTTATTATTTGGTATTTTGAGTGCCTTGTACGCGAGGTGACGAGCGCATACTTGAGCCAATTGTTGAACATTCAATTTTTACTTAAGATATTGAGATTGAGTTTCTTTCATATTTGCTTTATTCTACTTGCAATTTTAACCTATGCTAGATTAGGAAAGCATATTTAGTTGATTTAACTTGCCCAGTTGCTTAAGTTGCCTTGACTGTACTACGTGAAGCATGCTAGGCCAGTACTACCTGTTGCTTGTCTTTTGTACTTCATTCCTGTGTATCTTCTGGTTGTGATTGCGCATTTATATTGGGACTACGGATGTGGGATTCCGGTAGCTCCCCCTTGTTTGTTTACTTCGGGACTACGAGTTCGATTCCCGGTAGATCCCCCTGCACTTTTACTTTGGGACTGCGGGTTAGATTCCCGATAGATCCCCCTTGCACTTTTACTTTGGGACTGCGGGTTAGATTCCCGATAGATCCCCCTTGCACTTTTACTTTGGGACTGCGGGTTAGATTATCGATAGATCCCCCTGCATATTGATGGTTGGACTACGGGATGGTATCCCGGGAGATCCTTTGGATTTAAATATGTGATGGACTACGGGACGGTATCCCGGGATATCCATTGGACAGATGAGAAAAAGGACTACAGGACGGTATCTTGGGAGATCCTCATTGCTATCACTGGTATTGAGCTGTACACATTCCGTATTTACTTTGTTCATTGTGTAGTTGTTATTGCCTTGTTGACCTGTCTTACATCACTGATGTGCTCATTATTACTGTCATTTCTTTCATACTATTAATTTATTATTATATTTTACCTCAGTATGGCCCTGACCTTCCTCGTCACTACCCAACCGAGGTTAGGCTTGGCACTTATTGAGTACCGCTGTGGTGCACTCATGCCCCTTCTGCGCATGTTTTTTTCATGTGCAGACCCAGATTCCTCCACCCAGGCGTACTATCATCGAGGCAGATAGATCTAGCGGAGACTTCGAGGTATATCTGCCGCGTCCGTAGATCAGGAGTCTCTACTCTATTCCAGCTTTAGTAGTTAGCTTATCTTTTCTTTTAGTTGTTTAGACATTCTGGAGTTAGAGCAGTGTTTTACATTTCTATTAGCTTGTGGTTCCCGTGAGTTTCCAGGTTTTGGGATGAGATTGTAGACTTCCGCATTCTGTTTAGAGTCGTACATGCCAAGTGACACTTATATATATCGTTTCCTTCTAGATTTGCTTAGTTTAATTAAATGTTTTCGCAAGCTATATTAAATTCCGCATTGTTAGGTTTACCTAGTTATAGGAACTAGGTGTCATCACGACATGATCATGGAGGGTGAATTAGGGTCGTGACAGATGTGGTCATCCGTGACCAAAAAATTCTCCAAGAATTACATATGTTATCCACATTGCCATATAAGTATGGTCAATAAGCCATATAAATAGAATTTAGAGTTACATCAAGTTTTCATGTCATGCCAGACATATAAGATACATAAAGGTGATATCACACACCATTGACTTTATACTTTTAAGTGTTTGAACTGCAGGTCCAAAACTACTTGTCTTTCATATGAAACCAAATTCTACTTGAATTATTTCTCCGGACTTAAGATCCTTATACATATTTAGTGTTATAATCAATGTCGTCGACAAACAATTTATATCGGTTACAACCTCCTTAACTTTCATAAAGACATAACATATAGATCTCTCATTCATATATTCATGTACCTGAATCTCTCATGAGATTTTATGAAGTGTTATGCCATGTGATCTTCTGGATCACTTGCCTCCTTTATTATGATCATTTGCTTATCTTCTTTATTAAGAAGTTTATTTGAATTGATTGTCAATACGCTTTAAGCGTACAATAGACTTTATTCTTTCTAGGACTTAATAGTAGCATTTGCAATGAGAATATAGTTACTTTCTTTGGGCCAGCAAATGCATCTGGCATGCTTTGCAATATATTTCAAATGAATTATCCTTTTATGAACTTCAAGTTCATATTATTTTATTTGAGGATCTAGATGTACACATGATAATTCATTCCACATAATGTTTTCTCAACTATTTATCATGTCTCCCCCTCATATTAGAAATACTAACTTGTTTCCTCAACTTTGAGAACCCATCTTTGTGCGTTATGGTGTTAATCAAAATATACACCGCACATCAATAACAATAAAATAAAATTATTTGGTTCCTAACCCTGAACCACTAGTGAGGGGAGAAATTCATATGCATTTGTATATAACGTATATCAAACTGATGTATATAAAACTTTGTTCTCATAAGAAATAATGTAGCTATTAAGTGGAGTCACTCAATAAATTATTTTGCTAAAACAATTGTGTTATAAACCAACTTATCAAGATGAACTGTCTTGAATAAAAAATCTGAAAATTATGTTCTAAATCAAATTATTGAGCAAGTTACCTCGCAAACACCATGTTGCGGGTTAATAATAATCGCACATGTAACCATCTCATAGATGTATCTTATGTGGTACACATGGCAGGTGAATGGGCCCACACTCACCTTTGATGTTTCTAGCATTCATGGGATTCGATCCCAATTTTAGTTGATCTATTGATTAATGAGAACAAACAATATAAGAGAATTCGTAAAGAACTTTCTAGTTCTTTAATATTTACCGATGTGAATTCTCTATTATCTTTGCACATCATACTTAAATTGATATGGCTAAACTAGTTAAGCCAACTGGATAAATTATCAATATTGATAAAGTTCAGGTTTACACCATGACGCGTGTAATTATCAATAAACTCCAAGTTTATTATTATATGGGTTTTATATCAATAAACACCCACTTTATTGTGGTATTCTTTTATTTGTGTAGTACAAACTAGAAAATAAAGTGGGTAGATTTTCACATACATATTACCCTACTACAAGTTGTAGTAATAGAAGATATTAAATCTTTCCTTTATTTATAGTCTCAATATAATCAACCGCTTTCGCGTATACTTTCAAAACTGAATAAGTTTCTTTGAGACTTACTACAACACAATACTGTTTAACCAAAAAATGGAATTTTGATTAAAGTTATAATTTAGAAGAATACAGGTTACTGATAATCGCAAGAATATATAAAAGAAAGTAAGTTGGATAGCCAGAATATAATCGAATAAAATAAGTAAACCAAAATATATTCAGATGATCTTTCGTGTCCCTACAACTGTTCAATCCTTACCCTTTTATAGCTATTTTGGGATGTATGTGTCTTGCTTTTCTAATAATAAGGTTATTATGGGTAATAAATGACATTGAATGCTACGTTACATAATTATTTTATTTAAGATAGATTCTCTAACGTTTTTCAGTATTTAATGCTTATTAAATATTGTATTTGGACCTTCGTGTGCTGTCAGATTCATTCTCTTGATTCTTCTTGATTATTGAACATAAATATCTTGAATAGGTATGGGTGTTGAATCCTTTGAATAATCGCCCGTGCCTCTTCCTTTGCTTTTGCTCTCATTTGTTACCACTCGTGCCTCTTGGCTAATTGTAACACTTTGACCATTTGACTAGCCTACGTGTCATGACATGTTATCTCTGTACTTATTTAATATGTAAACTCAATTTTTCCCAATACAGATAGTCCGCCCACTTGCCATTTATTCTTCAATTGAATATTTGGGAAGTGGATTTCATTAAAACGAGAATTTTTGTCACCATTAATGTTGTGACAGAATTGACGCATCAATTGTCACTTCTATTTAATGTGCTCCACACGTGTCTCCTTCCTATTGGTTCTGCAGTTTTGAAGCACTTTTCTAGGCTTTCTTTTCGGCTTCCCTGTTCACGAAGTGCTAGTTATCATTATTATGGCCCTTCCATCATTGCACTATTTCCTTTGACGGTTGATCACCAGTATAAATATAACTTCTCGCTTTGTCTTTATTTCATAAAGTTTACTGAACACTTTATTTTTCAAATCTTTGTTTGTTTCTTCTTCATATCATCTTATTTCATTATGTCTTCATTGAATCCTAACCCTAGAAGGGCTTCCATTGTTGATACCTTCCCTAATGCTCCTAGTAAGGGCATAAGGGGAGGTAGGCATCGTAGTTCAGGATTTGCATGAGGCTCTTCTACTTTGTCTCCTGGTTCTGGTCCTTCTTCTAGAACCAGAGGTTCCCTTTTTCAAAAATCTTCTTCTAGGGGTAAAGAACCTTCTGAACCATTACGTGATCCTTTAGTAGAAGAGATAGTCCCTACGGAGTTGTCTTTTTATCATGACAGGGAATCTCTTTGGAATCAGGTTCTTACTTTAGACTGTGCCGATGCTTTCCCCACTCAAATTATAGAAATTTTAGCTTCTGTAGTTCGTAAGGATTGCCATTGGACTGATGATTTTCCTATTATTATTCCTAACCCAAATCAAAGAATCACTTCTTATTTGACGAGGTTTTCTTTTATCTATACATACCTTTTTACTTTAGGGTTTAGACCAGCTATTGACCCAGTGATTCTGGATTTTTGTCGTTTCTTTGATGTTTGTCTGGGTCAAATTGGCCCAATCATATAGAGAGTTGTTGCCTGTTTAAGGCATTCAACTAATTCAGTTGGTGTTCCCTTTACCTTCCCTCACTTAATTCATCTTTATACCCCTAGGCTTTTTTGCAGTGGTATTTTCACACTACTAGCTAGGAGTGAGAGAGTTTTGGTGAGCCCAGAGGATGACAAGGACCATGGGTGGTATGCCCAGTTTGTTGCTGCCCCCACTGCTGGTTTAGTGGGTAATGATAACGTCCCCTTCCCTGAGAAGTGGAACTTTGCACGTAAGTCTTTTTTCGTGCCTTTTTCCTTCAAATTTGTTAATTTTCCTAATTTTGCTTTTCTTTTTCCTTTTTTTCAGAAACCATTGGAGTTGTGGGAGATGTTTCTAATTTTTGTGGTTGGGTAGACAGATTACTGAAGACCGCACCAATGGATGGGAGGTCTTGGAAGACACTTTCTAACCGTTTTGGTTGGAAAGTTAAGACTCATGGTAAGAGCTTCCTACTTTATTTCAACTTCCATGCACATATTTCTCTTTAGGGCTCTAATTTCGATCCATTTTTTTATTAGAATTTGCTATTCGAGGAGTTACTATCGAGGTTGTTGCGGCTTCTTGTGCCTCTTCGAGAACCCGTATCTCTTGGGTTCTTCAAAGAGAAAAGTCGTTGAAGAAGAAGATTTCGAAGAAGAGGAAGATGGGATCTCTTTGGTGACAAGGCCTCGAGCTTGAAGACACATAATTTCTGATGACGAAGCAGAGGTGTCTCCCCATCGTTCCATTCCTCTTACTTCATCTATTGAAGCCCCGGTAGTAATTCCTGACGATGATGTTGACCCTGGTGATACTCATGAATCCATTGAACAACTTTTTTTTAGTTTATTTGATAGTTGTATTTTAGGGACTGTTTTAGATGAAACACCCCTAGCCTCTTTTTCAACTCCCGTGCCTGTGCTTCCTTCGTTGCCACCTCCAGCTATTAATGTTCCTTCTTCAACTGTTCCTACCTCGACTGTCCTTACCTCAACTGTTCTTACTTCTTCTGCCACTCCTCATTTGACATTTCCACCTCCAATCGTTCATTATATTGAGGTGGGTTCTTCAACTAGAAGTGTCGCTATGAGAAGTGTGGTTATTGAAGTTCCTGCTGAGAGTAGCCTTTTGAGGAAATTAGATCAGGCTGATGTATGGCTGGAGCCTTTGATTGGCCCGATTGAAAAAGAAAAGTTGGAGATCCATAGTTCCCTGACCCTGATGAATGACATTGTCCATGCTACCTTGAAGGTTTTTATTCATTTTCCTTTTTTTCTTTTTTTTTTGTAATTTTATCTTTGGGATTCTAATTTCTCTTTCCATTTTTCCTTAGGCCAATCTCATTGGTACAGAAATGATGAACAGAATCCCCCTCTTGGAGAAGGAAGTACGTGATCCAGAGAAATTACCACGTGACTCTCAATTTGAGGCAATTAATTGGAAGGAACAATTTGAGGGTGAAAAAATTGACATAGAAGATTTGCAAGAAAGCAGGAGTACCTTAGAGAAGCAGGTGCAGGCTCTAACTTCAGAGTTAGCAGTTATAAGAGCTTCCTCAAGCCAAGCAAAAAAAGAAAAAGAGCGTCTCGAGTCTACCTTTTCTGAACAACTATCCAAATCTAGTGAAGAGAACAGAGAGTTGAAAGTTCTCTTGAATCAAAAAGAGACTTACTCTGGGGAGCTCGTGCAAAGCTTAACTAAAGCACAAGAAGACCTTCGAGTCTCTTCAGATAAGGTGCGTACTTTAAAAAGCTCCCATACCTCTCTTCAAGATTCTTACAAATCTGTCCCGGTTGAAAATGAGGAGCTAAAGAATGAGATTGCTGATTGGGCAAGGGATTATGAGATCCTTGAAGAGAAATCTGTTGTTGAGGCAAGTTGGGCGTTTTTGAACTCACGCCATGATACCCTGATTGAAGTTAGCCAAGAAAATTTCAACTTAGAGTCTGAATTAGCTAAGATCAACTTTGAATAATGCTTTACATGTATTTGAATTACATCTATAACTTTCTCGTAACTGTTTTTCTTGTAACAGATTTTTAAGAAAAAATAATAAATACGAGGTTTTTATTTATAACCTGCTTTAGTACATAGTTTTTACCCTAACTATAGTAAGGTTTTCTTTATCCTTGGCTCGTGACTTCGTGACTTTTACTCTACACTTGAATTTTTCAGGCTTGATTTCTCTTTCTTCTTCTTTGCCTTCTTTATACATACTCGTGTATATTATGTAGTCCCCCAAGTGTTTGAGTGTTGAAGTATGAAGCCTCGAGCACTTGATTGTTTCTCTTTTTTGGTCCTTTTCCTGAAAAGGAAAAACATACGGGACTCGGAGGTGCGATTTTAGATGAAGACTGCCTAACCCGTTTATATTTTTATCAAAATAATTGTCACCCTAGGCCAGGAATTTTAGTTTACTCTGTATGCCTTACAGGTCGTGACTCATCATTTAGTACGGTTTAGTTTTTTGCCTAGCTTCTAAAATTGTAAGTAAAATTTTAACAATTCAAAAACAAATTTTAAAAGATGGGTACCTGATCGTGGGTATTCCTTAGAAATAATATCTTTTCAAGTGAACAGCGTTCCAATGCGAAGGTAGTACTTTGCCATCTATTGTTTCCAATTTATATGCTCATTTGCTTGCAATACCACAAATTCTATAGGGTCCTTCCCATGTTGGACTTAATTTTCCCGTATTAGCTGTCTTTGTAGATTGAAAAACTTTTTTGAGCACGAAGTCCCCAATTTTGAAAAATCTGAGGCATGCTTTCTGGTTGTAGTATCGTTCGATGACTTGCTTTTGTACTGCCATTCTTACTAATGCAACTTCCCTTCTTCCTTCAAGTAAATCGAGCCTTATTCGCATTTCGTTGGCATTAGATTCTTCAGTTGCATGTGTAAACCTCGTACTTGGCTCTCCTATCTCAACTGGAATTAAAGCTTCTGCTCCATAAACCAATGAAAATGGTGTTTCCCCCGTACTTGTTTTTATTGTTGTGCGATATGCCCACAGAACATCAGGTCGCACATCTGGCTAATTTCCTTTTGATTCTTCCAAACACTTCTTTAAATTATTGATAATAAACTTGTTTGTTGACTCTGCTTGCCCATTACCTACCGGATGATAAGGTGAGGATGTAATCCTTTTAATTTGCCAACTTTGAAAAAATTTTGTGATTTGAGCTCCTATAAACTGAGGACCATTATCACATACGATCTCCTTCGGTACACCGAATCGGCATATGATATTTCACCAAATAAAATCTTTGACTTTCTTTTCTCGTACCTGTTTGAAGGCTCCTGCCTCTACCCATTTAGTAAAATAATCAGTAAGTACGACCAGAAATTTTACCTGTCCTTTTTCTTGTGGTAATGGACCCACGATATTTATTCCCCATTTCATGAATGGCCATGGTGCGATGACCGGATATAATAACTCCTTGGGTCTATGCATATTGTTACCGTACCGTTGATGTTTATCACATTTGGCCACGAAACGTTCTACTTCTTCTTCCATTTTAGGCCAGTAATAACCTTCTCTTATTAAGGTTCTTACCAGTGACCTTCCCCCAGCGTGATTCCCACAATGCCCCTCATGTATTTCTCTCATTACGTACTCCATTTGAGATGTTCTGAGGCATCTAGATAAGGGACCACCGAACATTTTACGATATTAGTTGCCCAGGTTTAAGCATATCGAGCAGCCTTTTTTCGAAGTGCATGAGCTTTTTTTTGTCGTCAGGGACGGTTCCATACTGCAAAAAAGCAACAATCTCGTTCCTCCAATCCCAAGTTAAATTATTAAAATTTACCTCATTCTTGTCAGGGTCGAGAACTGGATGAAATAAATGAAAAACCGAGGCGCTTTCATCACTCGCCACGTCAGCCGCAAATGCGAGATTAGCTAAGACGTCTGCTTCGAGATTCTCATCCCTTGGTATTTGCGTAAATTTCCAAGTTTAAAATTGCTTTATTAATTCCCGCACCTTTTCTAAATATTATTGCATCCTTGTTTCCCTGGCTGTACAAGTCCCCAGTATTTGATTAACCACGAGTTGAGAATCGCTTTTGATTATAATTTGATTTATGTCAAGTTCTCGTGACAATTCTAAACTTGCAATCACAGCCTCATACTCTATCTCATTGTTAGTTATAGAATGACATTTGATAGCTTGTCGAATGGTTTCACCCGTAGGTGGTACCAAAACAATCCCTAAACCTGCACCTTTTACGTTAGATGAACCATCAGCAAATAAAGTCTAAGTTCCTGGATTAGCTCCATTGAGCACATGTAATTTTTTTTATGCCTGTAATTGCATCACTTGACTAAAATCAGCCACGAAATCAGCTAAGACTTGTGATTTTATAGCAGTTCTAAGTTGGTATGTGATTTCATATTCACTTAACTCTATAGCCCACTTAACCAACCTACCTGATAATTCATGCTTGTGTAGGATATTATGTAAAGGGTAGGCGGTTACCACAGCAATAGGATGACACTGAAAGTAAGGTCTTAATTTCCTAGATGCCATGATTAATGCAAGTGCGAGCTTTTCTAATTGAGGATACCGCGTCTCTGCATCTAATAAAGATTTACTAACATAATAGATGGGGGATTGTTTACCTTGTTCTTCTCGGACCAAAATAGCACTTACCGCTACTTTTGAAACAACAAGGTAAATGAGTAGTCTTTCCCCAGCCTTTCGTTTCGCTAGCAAAGGTGGATTTGATAAGTATGCTTTCAAATTCCTGAGTGCCTATTGACACTCTTCATTTCATTCAAAATGATCTTGCTTTTTAAGAGCTGAGAAGAATTTAAAACATTTCTCTGATGAGTTAGAAATGAATCTTCCTAAGGCTGCAATTCTCCCTGTTAATCTTTGAACTTCTTTCTTGTTCGAAAGTATATCAGGGATTTCTTCAATGGCTTTAATCTGTGCAGAATTCACTTCAATACCACGGTTAGAAACAAGAAAACCTAAGAATTTACCTGATGCAACACCAAATGCACATTTTTCAGGATTTAACTTCATATTAAATTTTCGCAAAATTTAAAATGTTTTAGATAGATGCGATATATGATCTCCAGAATGCTGAGTTTTAACAAGCATATCATCTATATAGACCTCCATGGTTTTTCCCAAATGCTCTTGGAACATTTTAGTTACCAGTCTTTGATATGTTGACCTGCATTGTTTAGACCAAAGGGCATTACTTTATAACAGTAAGTTCCCCTGTCTGTTATGAATGAAGTTTTTTCTTCATCTCTCGGATCCATTTTAATCTAATTATAACCTGAATATGCATCTAAAAAACTTAATAGTTCATGACCTGCAGTTGCATCAATCAATTGATTTATGTATGGTAGTGGAAAAGAATCTTTAGGGCAGGCCTTATTAAGATCTGTGTAATCTACACAAACCCGCCATTTACCGTTCTTCTTTGGAACTACAACAGTGTTAGCTAACCATTTAGGATACTTTACCTCACGAATGGAACCAATTTATAACAATTTTTGCACCTCATCCTGAATCACCTGATTTTTTTAAGTGCCCTGCTTTCTTTTCTTTTGTTTGACTGGTGGATGAGATAGGTCCTCATTTAACTTGTGAGTCATTACCTCCGGTGGTATACCTGTCATATCAGAACAGGACCAAGCAAAAGAATCTGTGTTAGCTTTTAAAAATTCAATCAACTTACGTTTCATATCCGGGTTGAGATTGGCTCCTATATACACTTTTCTCTCCGGCCAATGTATAAACAAAAACACAACCTCCAGCTCTTCTATCGTCGTTTTGATGTTTTTATTTTCTTCTGGTTCTTGAATGGAATCGGGCCTTGGATCTACATCTATTTGCCCTTGTTCAGTTGAGATTGACGCTATGTTATCTTCAAGTGAATTATGTAATTGCTATTTTTCTTCACCCTTAACACTTGAATCTGCCACGGAGTTGATGCTTCTGGATGTTTGTTGATCTCCACGAATTTGACAGATTCCCCATGACGATGGAAATTTAATAACTTGATGCAAGGTTGAAGGAACAGCATCCATTTCGTGGATCCATGGTCTCCCAAGAATCATGTTATAAGCCATCTCCATATCTACCACCTGGAACTTTGTATCATTGACGACTCCTTCAGCGAACGTGGTGAGTGTTACCTCTCCTTTCGTGACAACACTAGAATTATCAAATTCAGATAGAGTATTCGCCTTTGGTATCACTTTATCTTCAGCTTGCATCTCAAGTAATACTCTTACCAAAATAATGTTCACGGAACTATCTAGATCAATCAAAACTAGTTTCACGTTAGTGTCATGTACAAGTAAAGATATTACCAGTGCGTCATTATATGGAGTTAATAGACCCTCGGCATCTGCATCATCGAATGTAATATTTTTGTCCTCCAAGACATGGCGCAGCTGCTTCCCGTGGATAATTCTTACTTTGAAAATCTTTTTAGCTGCAATATATGATACGCCATTGATATCTTCACCCCCACTTATAACGTTGACAGTTCTTTTGGGAGAAGGTGGTTTTGGAGGCTCCTGCTTGTTCTTCATGTATGTCTGTTTACCTTTCTCGCTGAATAACTCAGTGAGATACCCTTGTTTTAATAAATGATCAACTTCACCCTGCAAAAACCTACAATTTGCTGTTTTATGCCCGAGATCGTTATGAAACTCGTACCAATGATCAAGGTTTCATCTGTTTGGATTTGATCTCATCTCATTTGGTGACTGTACCTTATCTCCCATGCTTCTCAAAAGAGCCACGAGTTCAGAAGTGATCACGTTGAAATTATAACCACCAAACCTTTCCTTTAGACTTTCATCATCGTTTTGTGGCTCACGTGTGTTTCGGTCACTCCTAAATCTTGATGATGAGCCTGAATCTCTATTCCTTGATCTGTGATCGTACCTCTGATTGTCCTGTTTTGATCGTGAGTTTCTTCCTGCAGGTCCCACATATATGGCTCGTACCTATTTTTACCAGACCTTTTCTCATTTTTAGCCCGTCTCGAGCTTACTTTTTCGTCTTTTTGATGTCGTGAAATAATATCTTCTTCAATCCTTAGTTTTGTACTATAATGGTTGTAAACATCATTCCACATTGTAGCTGGGAATTCACAAAGGCCTTCCTTGAGTCGCCTCGTAGCTTCTGAACTTTTTTCATTCAAATTGCTCGTGAAGCTATAGCTGCCCAGTTATCTGGTACTCGTGGCAGTGTCATTCTTTCACGCTGGAATCTGTCCACAAACTCCCTAAGCAATTCTGAGTCCCCTTGTTTGATCTTGAAAATATCTTCCCTTCTTTTTTCAACTTTTTGGGCTCCCGAGTGTGCTTTGATGAAAGAATCTGCAAGCTCAGCAAAAGAATTTATAGAATTTTCGGGTAGAAGAGAATACCATGTTAGTGCACCCTTAGTGAGTGTTTCGCCAAATTTTTTGACTAATACAGATTCAATCTCATGTTTAGTCAAATCGTTGCCTTTTACGCCTATTGTGAATGCAGTCTTGTGGGTCTGTTGTTCCATCATATTTTGGTATATCAGGCATTTTGAATTTCTTTGGGATTGGAAGGGGAGCAGCAGTTGGCTTCCAGGGCTGTTGAGAATATGTATCCATATCTACCTTTTTTTTTTATCACGGGTAGCACCCCGGGTATTTTCTCTATGCGGTCACTTTGCTCCTTGAGCTATTTCTACAAGGCTAGTACTAAATTTTGTAAATCAGAATTAATTAAATTACCTGGTTCTCCCTCCTGTGATTCGTTGGGGGCTCCACCACTACCTGAATTAATGAGCCCGGAACGAGGGTTCTCTAGAGTGTTGTTACTTGGTGTAGGTGTGGGTGGTGTAGCAGGTAATTGACTAACAAAAGCCTGAAGAGCTTTATTGACTTGTGAGGCAATAAGTTTTTGCAAAGCCTTATCCATAGTTTCAACATTTTCAAATTGAGCATGTCCATCTGTGTGAGACCTATCAGGAGTGCCTTCACGAGACCGTCGTGGAGAGCCTCGTGGAGAAGGAATCAACACGTTGTTGTTCTGTGGATCTCTCTGAAGTTGCTGAGTTGTTTGATTTTCTTGGTTGCTTGGAACGTTATCATTGTTGTTTGACATGGTTGATGTAACAAGGAAAGTTAGGCTAGAATAAAATGGATTATCAAATTCCCAGTAACGGAACCAATTTGTTTAACCAAAAAATAGAATTTTGATTAAAGCTATAATTTAGAAGAATGCGAGTTATTGATAATCGCAAGAATGTATAAGAGAAAGTAAGTTGGATAGTCAGAATATAATTGAATAAAACAAGTAAACCAAAATATATTCAGATGATCTTTCGTGTCCCTACAACTGTTCAATCCTGTCCCTTTTATAGCTATTTTGGGATGTATGTGTCTTGATTTTCTCATAATAAGGTTATTATGGGCAATAAATGACATTGAATGCTACGTTACATAATCATTATATTTAACACAGATTCTCTAATATTTTTCAGCATTTAATGCTTATTAAACACTGTATTTGGACATTCGTGTGCTGCCAGATTCATTTCCTTGATTCTTCTTGATTATTGAACTGAAATGTCTTGAATAGGTACGCGCGCTCAATCCGTTGAATAATCGCACGTGCCTCTTCCGTTGCTTTTGCTCGCATCTGTTACCACTCGTGCCTCTTGGCTAATTATAATACTTTGACCATTTGACCAGCCTACGTGTCATGATACGTTATCTCCGTACTTCTTTAATATGTAAACTCAGTTTTTCCCAATACAAATACCTTATTAGTAATCAATTGTGTTTCTCCAAAATAGTAATAATTGGCTCTTCCAGAGCTTTTAATTAATTTGATACTACCATTCATCAACATCTATATGGTGAATCTCTTTTAAAGAGAAAGTTATACCATTATGGTTATGGTCAAAATTATACGCAATATATGTTTCTTGCATTAATGTTATTCTTTAATAATCACATTACCAAATTATTTTGGCATACAATAGGTACATCACCAGTGATCATTCATGCCATAATAATGACATTATTTTCTTATTTCATCTCAAACCTCCCTCTAGAGGTGAGTATGGTATATTCCTACCACTAGCACATTCATATTCTTCCAAGAATAAATATGTATTAATAAACCAGATGTTGTCACATTCACATCATGAATGGACCATAAGTATCTATATGTGTTTTACAAAATCTCATGACAATTGTTACTTTCACAGAGTGAAGGATTATTTTGAGAATCCTTATTATTCTCATTATCACAATTATGACAATTATAATTTCGTCTATTACCACGTCCACATCTATTGATACCTTCACGGCAATAATTTTGTCTTCTTTCAGACTTATCACATATTGCTACCACATTCTCTTAAGGGAATGAGAATGAAGCAAATTTAATGGGACGGGTTTCCACTTTTTGTGCTCACAATCTTACATGAATTTTATCATGGAAAGACATAGAAATTTTACCACTTCAAGTGGTTATAATTTCTTACAAACTCATTAGAGTTATAATCAAACTTTATTGTCTTTGCTTGTATATAAAATCAAATTATAGAATTTTAACAATTTAAAAGAGAAAAATAAAGTAAAATGCTTACCTTAAATCCAGAATTTAATTATGAAGGAAGTTCATGGAATAATTGACAACCACTATGCTCAATCACAAAGCTTCTACTCAATTGGTTGGAGTCTTGTGCTGATAACGTGTTATAAAATAATAAAAGAACAAGAACAATATTGTAGAGAAAGAGAGAGGGGAAATTCTTATTGAATTTAGGATGAAGTACAACGGAATAGAACCATCTATTTATAAGGAGAGAGTGACTTAGCCACCAAGTAATAAACCCTAGAATCTCTTTAAATATACACATTCATCATAAATAAAATTCTATTTATAACAGTTTTGCATATTGATATTTTATTGAGCCAAAAGCAATGACAAAACAAGCAAATATGCATATAGAAAGCATGTTGCCAAAAAAAAGTGCACATTTCGGGTAAAAAACCATCTATTATATTACATTAAATAGTTTTTTGTCTCCATTAATATTACTGCTGCATCTGTAATATATTTTTTCAAAGACTTAAATTATTTCACTCAGGATTAAAGGGAAAACAAGCATCTAATTTAAACCAGATCATTAATTGTATTGGGAAAAAAGTTGAATTTATATTGAAAATGATGTGGCATGACACGTGGACTGGTCAAATGGTCAAAGCGTAACAATTGAGAAACAGGCATGGGAGATAATAGATACGGGAAGAGGAAGTTAAACAGGCACGAGAAGCAGTTTAGACACGACTCTCGTACCAATTCAAGTCATTTAAAGCCAACGGATCGGAAGGCATTGAAGACATGAATCTGAAGATAAAAAGGAGTCCAAATTCAATATTAAATACCTGATACGTTAGAAA